>JABUQX010025023.1:0-32500 GCA_015478945.1 Trachelipus rathkii | reverse complement strand
TATCACCTAATAGCTCGATATATTCGTTATTCCAGAAATTCGCCATATGTTAGAGTTTCATAACACTCATCGCATTGGTCCTCTCTCTACTCATCTCTCGCTGAACAATACGTATCTCGGCAACATTCCTAGATTCTTTAATTTCGCTTCAAGAACTTTCTGGCTAGCAGGCCTAATGAGTGGGTACGAATTACCATGCTCTCTGGCGTCCGATCAGTGGCGTGACTATCCTTGCCTCACATAGAGATGATCTGTGAATAGTATGGGGATATCTGATATCTCTGGGCTGGAATTGCAGCACAAGCCAATACACCTATACTTTGAACACTGATATCCTCTCTAATATAGATCATATATATGAGTGTAAATGTCGACCGCAGAATAACATCATATAATCGCACTCCCACGCGCTTGGATACCACTAGAGCACTCCTTACGCTCTCTACAGCGTCGGTATATTCAAATCCAAACAGCTGATAACGATGTGAGATGAATACCACTCTCGCCCAGCATTAGAGTCGCTCTGTGTCTCCGTGGTGTTCTTTCATAGACACCAGCTCCGTCACCGCATCGCGCTTACACGACGCTCACAATAATGTGCTCTCTCTCCTCAAGATGGGAGTGGCGTGAGAGCTCCTGCGCTCCGCGTAACTCACTGCAGTCTGTCTTTTAGCTTTCAGTACATACTCAGTGCGACGAACATCGTGGTCCTAACTCAGTGGAGAGTCTGAGAAGGGCCCTCTATATCCTACAATTTCCTGCTGGCTCTACTCACTTCACAGCTCGATCTATGAGCACAGTAATCTCATGACTTTGCGATCACGCTGCATAAATCTCGAGAATATAATCCTAGCTGCAACTCTCCGATTTTCCGTTACGTGAGAGTGTGCGTGCGTGCGTGCTCGACTACTCTCGCGCGAGTGTGTATAATAACCTGCTTCAATATGTCATATATAACTCATATACGTGCTGTGTAGTGAGAAGTGATGTGAACTATACTGCGAATGACCCTTCACGTTACAGGTCCACATCATTATCCTCAGCATCACCACTCATCAACCTGACTGCATCCACAGTCACTCCTCTATCCCCGGCGTAACGATATGCCACCCCTATATAACTAATCCGCTCGGATCTCTACTATCTTTCTGCTCTTGTAACCGTCTTATATATTCTCCCAATGATCCTCCCAACACTCTATTAAAGTCCGCCTGATGGTAGCAAAGCCATTCCTCTATCTGAGGGCTCTGCCTGACATCATATTCTCCTGCGGAACGTGGAGCCCTCTCTATATATATATATATATTATTATATATATATATATTAATATATATAATAGTATATACTCTATATATACTTATATATATATATATATATATATATATATATATATTAGACTAGATTCGTATATTTATTGCCCACTATCTTAGTCATCCTGAGATACTCCTCACATATACGTGCGAGTGGTCTCGTATCCGCTGTCTACTCTCTCACTCGTATTCTCAAGGGATGCGTCTCCTCCTCTCTCTCAATACATATATCTTCTCACTCTCTCTCTGAGAAGTGGGAGCTAGCAAGCAGTTATTTTGTTAATTCTATAATTTTTTTATTTTTTTTAACATTTCAGAGTTAAATGTGAATTTATGCTCCGACTCCTGATCGATCCGATATAGACCAATATATATATATACTGTTCTTTACGTCTGATTCCCGCTCCATCCTCCCGTGAGTAGTGATGTGTGCGCGCATTATATAGTGAGTATTAAGATTTACTTCACACTTCACACTCTTTCTACTGGTCTAATATTAACTATACTAAATTACATATATATATAGTAAATAATAATATTATACGTGATATATATACGGGTATAAGTATAATCACTCTCTATAAGAAGTATAAGGTATATATAATTAATTTATAAGTAATATATAAATAAACTGATCCCAGGACTCTCGTATATATTAAAATTATAGGTTGTGTGGTGTTGTCTTGAGGTAGACATTATAGTATGATGCCACCATCATTATCCCTCCCCTCCTTGGTTGCTTATATGTTTTCCTGTGAAAATATAATATGCCTAGCTTTTATTATTATCGGAGGGTATATTTATATAATATAATTATATAATTATATTAATATATATATATATATTAATATATATAATATTAATATATTATATATATATATTTAATATATATATTATTATATATTTTATATATATATATATATTATATATATATTATATTATATTATTATATTATATAATAATAATATATTATTATAATATATACTATATATATATTTATATCATATATATTATATCATATTATATATATTAATTTAGAATTGGCGTGAGAGTGGTGTGTATGCTATATTTGTCGTACTTTTGATTTGATGTGCCTTCTTCAAAACGTAAAGTTGATTGGCCATAATAGGTGTTTATTGATAGGTAGCGTATAATTAAATGTATACTTATATTTAATAATACTTAAATTTTATGAAAAGTTATCTGCTGTCTCTTTTAATTTTTTGATTTTATTATAATATCCAATATACTCCATGTGGAAAAACTTCCCCTAATGAGAGGTTTGTGCTAAATTTGGGGTTTTCTTCTTATAAGCTCATTCCTGAATAGGGCTTTAATTATTTTTGAGATGATGAAGTTGAATTTGTTAATTTTTATTTTTTATATTAATAAGTGTTTGAAAAACTAATAGTTAAAAAAAACAAACTTCTTACTGGAATAGTATTCGACATTATTTTACTTGGAGTTCAAACTAATTTTTTCAGGTATACGATTTCTATTTATGGATATTCTGTACACTATTAAGATTCTATTTACAAAGGAATATGTTTATTAGATTGACCTAGGAATTAAACTTCTTTTTTTAATATTTTATTTTATTTATTAAAGATCGTTGATACTCATAAGTTATTTACTTTTAAGCTATATGGATTCGACATTTTTCTGTCGAAATTATTACTTCCACTTATTTTTACATTTAACTGTATTTATCTGTTACTTCTCTCATGTAATAGTATTTCTGTCATTAATATATATATATATATATATATATATATTAATATATATATTATATATATAATAATATATACATATATAACATTAATATATTAATATTAATAATATATTATATATATAATATACAAGATAAATATATATATAAATTATATTATATATATATATATTATATATTATTATATATTAATATATATATATTATATTATTATATTATAATCTATATTATATATTATATTATATTTATATATATATGATATATATATATATATAATTATATATATATCTATATTATATTATATTTAATTATATATTAATTATATATTAATTATATTAATAATATATTATAATATTATATTATTATATATTATTATATTATATATATATATGGTTTTTCTTATAATGTATAATTTCCTTTTAATGTTACATCTCTCTCATTTTACTATTGATATTATTTATAGAGAGTATAAGTATGATAATGCTCCACAATAAAAATAAATATATAAATATATATATAAAATACTCATAATAAAGATCTATAGCAGTATAATTAAATAAATTAATAATATGATATAAATTTTAAATAGTAATAGTGTTATATCTAGGATTACAATACATTTTGCATGATACGGAGATAGATATTTAATAATAATCGATCCACTAATATATATGAGTGAGTTCAACATCAATAGTCATTGATTATAAATGAGAGTTCGATATATAGTTTTAGAATATGAATTTCTATCTCACCTATCGCAAGACTGATGCGAGAGAATCTTAACCTAAACTCACACCACTCAAGTATACGTTAGTATTATATGAATTTGAATCCTCGCGCTCGAAGAGATAGCACATATGGGCCTAACGTGATCTATTGTGTCAGTGTTTAGTATTTACTATATGGATCTAGAGCACCGCGCGTTGTCTATCTAAATCGCTCGTATATGTTATAGACTTAGCTCTCAACTTCTTCCTTAGTATCAGTTTCTATCTAATAGCAGTTGCTGTAAATATAATTGCTCAAATGTTTTCTGAATATAAAATGGTAAGTCTATCTACCTTTTGTTTTTAAAGCAAGCGATGATTTTCCATTGTCTCCCCAGCTAAGTAAGTGTGATTGGTGGGAAAAATAGAGCCCCAAAGACATTATAAATCCAAACAAATATTATTTAGTGTATATATATTATTTTATTTTATTTTAATAATATATTATTTAGTGGTGAACACTATTATGTGATTAAAATATATAGTTTTATTTCTCATATAACTTATAATTATATATTCCCTATAGTTGAATTATTTAATGTTATTAAGTTTATATATTAATTTTTATTATTATTATTTTTTTAATTTCCAATTTTATTAATTATTATCTAATCTTAATTTGACTATCTTCATATTTATATTTCAGTATGATATTAAATTTGGTCTTATACGCAAATACCTAAAATATAATTCATTACTGCTATCGCTCCCGAGAATTCTGCAATCATTAACTAAATATCAACATAGCGTTCAAATACATATTATAATTTAATTATTTTTACTATTAGTATTATTATTTTTTTTATATGCCAATTATCCACTAATATGAAATGGATACAAAAATTCAAAAATAACAAATGTTAAATAATAGACTTTCGTATTAAGTAGCATTACTATCTCATAAAATAAATGAATAATATACATTATTTTTAATATAGCCTGATTCAATCGATACTACTTTCTCAAAATTACTCATCTGTGATATAAAGATGTGTACAACCGAATACCTCGAGCACCGAGAGCCTTAACACGACACGCAAGTCTTTAAAGTTAAACGTATTATATATTGATATCAACATATATTATTAATATATTATTATAAATTATGAATATATTTTTATATGAGAGAATAAATACAAGTTAGAGTAATATAATATAGTGTATCTGACTTTAAAAGTAAGAAAAAACCAGTAAAGGAAAATATACTGATATAATGGAATAGTTAAATTTATTTATAAAAATATATGAAAAATTTTACGCAAAAGCTTATATAAAAATATTTATAAATGCGTCATAATAATTTATGTTTTCTAAGTTCAAAATGGACTTAGAGTTTTTTACGTTATTTTGATTTGGTTTCACTGATAAAATTATTACCTGTCGTTTTTCTTTTGTTATATATATTTACATATATATGATTATAAGGTTATGGTAATTAAGTGAGTGAGCGTAGTGATGCTCACTCTCTGACAATCTACCTCACTTAGAAGTGTGTGGATAGCGCGAGCGTGGGATGTGCTGAGCTATATATCACTCACTTTATACAGATGCTCTAAAACTGTTGGTAATATAGGCAATTATTAAGCTGTGAGTGGTGTTACTCTATGTGGATGATCTGAGATACTACCTACTCACTATCACTCACATATATCATACTATATATATTACGATGCAGCTCTAACTCAGTATTATACATTATGTATATATTACTCCAGCTCTCGTACATCTCTCGAGAGCCCTGACACACTACACTCTCAGACGTAAAGAGAGCTCGGTATCACGTGAGCGTGCATCAAAAAATCCTTAGATCACTCTACGGTGTTAGTGAATTAGAGTGAGAGATGAGTGTATGCTGGACACGATATATACACTCGTGCTATATCGATGAGAGATATAATGTGTTTCCTATTATTATAATACGAAATCATATATAAAGAAGGTATAGAGTTACTTAGAATACTATTATCTATGATAGCTATCTGAATACTCATTCCATATATATATCGTGAGACTCTCTCTATATATCCATACCTCCGATTATACTCATCTCATAATACTCCATAAAGGAGTGAGGAGAGAGTGTCTGACTACACACTACATCTCTTTCTATATTAATAGCTCTCCCACTCTTTCTCACACACAGTGTGAACTCATATCACAGGGTAGTACACTATAGTTAAATGAAATATAGATCCAACTCTATGTATGTATATACGGTATTAAATGCACTCTCAAGCTGCCATAATCACCTAGACACACAGACTCTCACATTCTAAGTACTAACTATCTAATGTGCTGCGTCAATTTAACGCGTGATTCACACATCATATTATATATTCAGAAGCTTACTGAACTACGGATAAGATACTCCACTCTATAAATGTACCTGGATGAATATTTAGAGTGATACTCTGGGCGCGCTATGATTACTCAAAAATCCTCAGTACAATATTTGTTGCTCGTACAGTATAATTATCATAAAAGATCACATCATAGAGACGAAGGACATCGTTACACACAGTGTATCGAGCTATCTAGATCATATATAGCAATACATTTATTCATCAGAAATTACTATTCTAGGTGAGATTTGACATATTTCTTTTTTGCATAAGGTGTTTACCTCTCTATATACTCTAATATTCCTCAAATCGTGAATCGGTCTTAATTACTCTTCTAAGTAATAATACTATCGTTATATATCGAATCTAATAAATAGCCTCACTCACACTCCATATAATATACTCACGCGCTCATAATCTCAGTATGGAGCACTCTCTCTGTCACGAAATGCTATTAAATATATCTAATATGTTTATAACTAGATATTACATATAAATACTATTACAAATTCAAGCCTTCAATGAAGTGATTTAGTGTTCAATGAATTGTAAATAATTTTTATTAAAATTAAAAAATAGCAAATGGAGAAAAAAATGGAAATCACTCTCTTAAATGTCAGTTCGAAGAAGGAACAATATATTATTTTAATTTCAAAGAAGAAAGTTTTTATTAATTATTAATATTTATTGATACCAACTAGACATAGAAAGTGTTAATTATTATTATTGTTTTTTCTATGTATACTTCGTCAATATTTATATCTATTATTTTGATCATTGTTATATATTATATGACACTAGAGCAAGCGAGTAGATTAGTGACATATCGTTTTTGTTCAATTTCGCCTTTGATAAGAAGTATTAACTCAAGAAAAGTTGATATAAAATTATAGAATACAAGAACAATTTAATAAGAGATTGCTTACTCACAGAACATGAAAAAACTCTTCCTTTGGGATTCTATATGAAAACTTAAATTCTATTAATACTATTAGTTACGTCAAATACTCAAAAATTATAATGTTTGGGGATACTATTATTAAGCATATGATTTATTTTATTATAAAAGTAGACTGTGTACTATAATAAATATAATTAGTATAATAATTACTTTTAACAAATATTATTATATTTAAAATATTATCACATTTATAGACGGATTGGATACACTAATGTTTATGTCTTAGTTTTATAAAGTAAAATAATAATAATAATAATAAATAAATGTTAAATTAAATTCTTTTAGTGATTATATTATTCATAAATAATTTTCAATAAATAAAGAAATTTTAAAATTAAATTTGAGAGATTAGTTGTTGTACTTCACATAATCCCATTCTAATTGTAATTGGAGTTATAAGTCTTCACTCTTATTGAGAAAGCTCTCTTCGGTGATGTTTATGTGTAACATTCTAGTTGATACGCTGTAATATTCTCTTCCTTGCATATTTCTATGATGCCAAACGATATACTAGGTAATATATTCAAAAAATTATATTATGCTAGGATCTGTAGATATTAATAGAAATCCGTATATTCTACTACTCTAGTGTTGTGATGCTATGCTCTCTAAAGTGTAATTTGTGTGATAGATAGACTTTACTTAATAGGTTGATTCTATTTGATATATACATTCCCATTATGAGCAGTATTCTCACAATTAGATCTCTGGTGTTAGCGTATGATGAAGGTAACTCACAGTTATCATTTTTCTCAGTTCTATATAATTAACCTATGTTTTACGCCATGTAGTGTCGTTAACTTCATTTTGTATATGAGTACATTAACGTGATCGATAGTCTCATAGACTGTACTAACACATTTTGATATCACCTAAATTTCTCATCTCGTAGTGAGTGGAATTCAACTTACCATTTACATAATATTCTGTTGAAGTGAGTTCTGATATGTTCTATTATACTACTTTCACTTTTAGATTAGACTGCTTATCTTAGCTTTTAATAATTTATAAAATTACTTAGGATATTATTCTTTTTTCCTTACTTGGTTATGTTGCTATTACTGTAAATCTATTATAGTTATATTCTATATATACGCGTAATATAATATGTTTAATAAGTTCTCTCTTAATTAATTATAACAGTATATATGAATAAACTTTCTCTACGATAAGTTATTTACTTCTAAAATTTAATCTCTAAAATATCACTCTCATAAAACCTTCCTATAGATAATAAATAATATATATATATACTATATTATAGTACTACAATATCTGAGTGTCAAAATAAGTCTATTGAATAGGCTGAGTGAGTATTTCGAGCCAAGTATTGATATAAGTAATGCCCTGTCTCATATTTATCATCACCATCTTTAATAAATATATTTAAATAACTATTATTTATCTATTGGTCTCATATCAACTTTAGTTAAGTATTGAGTGAGTTTTGAGATTGTTCATAATATTAATGGTCTTATAGTGTTAGTATATATATTGGTTAAATGTAGATTCTAAATTATATATTATTCTTGTATCTCATTTTCAATCATTGACTCATTGTGTTCACTAATATAAGCTTAATACCTTTCCCATATCTTCCGAGTTCCCTTCTCATATTCTTGTATAACTATCTTGGCTAAGTTTGTTCTTCATTATACCACTCTTGTACAACAATTCTTCTTATATTTAGTGAGGTAATGGATTCTTAGTTCAATTTATGAGTTCCTATTATATTATATCTCCTATGGTACATTAAATTCATCTAAATATAATACTTGGTAATCATATGGAAGATAAATCTTATTCTATTTTATTCATATATTATACACAATGTGTTCTTTAATTTTGGTGAACACTTCTCTATATTCTTAATATTATTATTAATGATTAGCAGTCTCAAAAAGCCAGTTGTGATCATCAACAAAATAAATTCTTACTAATACTGTCATCTAGATGCGATATGAAACAGAAATATGCCCGTGAGAATGAAGTTATATCGCCTCAAGTTTACGCGTATATCTCAGATCTTTATTAACGAATAGATGTCATTATAGATTTACCTCGCTAATATCTATTATATTCGCGATGATACGTTGTGTGACTGTTGTTTTCTATAAAAAGGAATATATCTTGACGACTGATTTTTTATATTTTCTCTTTAGTATATTACTCGCTTAAATCATGGTAGTAAGAGCATCGTTGATTTATATTTTTTTTTTTTTTTTTTTTTGCATAGCAATTGATATCTCTAAATGTGGCAATGTCTGTATATCTTATATTCTGTCTTCAATACGCGATTACTCTCTACGGTAGTATTCTTCTTTACGCCAATTATCTTCTTCCGAATGTGAGTCTTCTTCTTAGATATGTTCTCTCACACAGTCAGTTGACGATCGTCAGTACTGCAACCTTGATTAGTCTGTGCTGATACTGCTCAATCTCATCTCTAGAGAGTTTTTATAATCATTTGTTGATACGTGCGCATTAATAGTAGGTCTAATCTATCACTACATACGGCAAATGTACACATTTTCTATGACATAATAAAAAAATGATTTGTTTGTTTTCGAGATAAAAATATATTATTCGTTTCAAATTATATTATAAGTGTGGTTTAATATAATAAGGACTACTAGGATCTAGACCGTTTAATTATTTTAATATTTTACACTTTGTTAAAACATTTGTATTTTATATGTATTCACATAAAATGTTAAAATCATAATTAATATATACTTTGTTACCTCTGGAGTTATCATTTCTATAGCTCTCATGAGTTTATGTAACTCGTTTATGACTGGCAAAAATAACTTAAGTAAATCTTAAGATGGCTCTAAGTAGTTTATTGTATTCATACTCACATTATAATAGATCAGTAAAAATATATCATACAAAATACCATATATAATATATTTATATATATATTTGTAAAATAATATTATTAATATATATCTGAAATAAAATAAACATACTAGGAACAAAAATTCAATAACATTAATAAATAAAATAATATATTACGTAAATAGTCTTCTTTTATAAAGTTTACTTTCCATTTTCACTCATTATTTTAAGCGATATGAGATAGTAAAATAATGAACTTAGCTGTTTTTTACTTTCTATTTATCACTAAAGTAATGACTTACTTATCTTATATTCTTAGAATCTGACCTTTCTTCGCAGGTTTTAAAATTTCTGTAGCGGTCTAGTAGTTCTTGGATATATATTATATAGTGTATAGTTATAATATATATATTTAAAACACCCTGAGTGATCGCTAGGTACAACCCTAATTAGACTGAAGCACAGCCGTAACTCGTCTAACAACCACACAGGCCTTTCGTCGGTTATAACATATGACGATTGGGGTGAAATATCCTTTTTTGATGTGCTTTATTCTCGCTCTCTTATAAGTGTTCGGGTGCGGGAGGTAAACACTGGGGTTCGTCACCTTATCCATAGGAAATATCGAACTTTAGGGCGCGTTTTCCGATGATCCCTCAAAAACCACCACCAACCAACGTGTTCGCGAGTCGTAGTTTTGAATTTCGACCCCAGGTACATTATACTACTCTCCCAATTGCTGATGCGGAGGATGAAACCAAGCGTCCTCGTCTCATAATAGACGAGATCTCGGCAAGGTAACCTGCTCGTCTCATCGAGTGTATCCATATTATATATTAGTATACTATAGGGTTGTTTCGGTTACTATATTTAATCGACATAATTCTTTTATATCTTTATACCTAACTTTATAGTATCTCTTTTTAGAATAATATTATATATAAGGTATTCATATATATATATATCATTATTACCTCGGATTATATGTGATACTGGTATATATTTATTATATATAAAGGCTATATATAACAAGACAAAAAAAAGGTTTAAGCACATTCTTCTGTTCTTTTTTTCCTGAATATATTGGTGATATATATATATACTATATCTTTTTTTGGTTTCCAATTATATTATATATATATGTGATTTATTCACTTCTTGTATTGAGTCTGTATTTAATTAGTTTACTCACTCTACACTAAACTCTTACTCATTGTTTTGTTGTATGGTTCTGCTACTTGTTCCTCATAGATATTGACTTTGTGTGGGTCGTATCGCAGGGCAGAATATGCCACAATTTAGAGAAAAAAATAGGCTCTTAGCTACCTGTCTCCTTTTACTGAAATTTTTTTGATATATAGATGCTATAATAATTTGCTAAGATCCAATTATATACTCTTACTCATACCCAAAAATGTTTGAATGTATATGACTGCTTTTAATCGAGCGGTGTTATGATTACATTTAGGAATCATCTCTCATTATACTTTAAATGCATAAGATGTGAACTACTGTATATACATAGTATATGATTCTTTACCAGCATCACTCAAAATTTCTTTATCCTGACCTAGATTATATCTTCTCAATTAGGTATTTTATATTATTTACGTCATCTCAGTATATTACCTTTCTTAGAGCTTATTACGCTCTCTTCCATTTTCTTAAGTTAAACGTATTATATATATGCGTGTTCTATATAACTACAAAAAGACATTACTCCTGACTGAAAGTGAAGGAAAACCAACCTAATTGCTTTTAATATGTTTCATATTGAAATACAATGTATTTTTTTGAATGCCTCACGAGGAATAAATCTGTTATAATGAGGATATGGCATCTAAGTAACACGTCAAATTTTCTTTCAATTTAAAAATTTCTATCTTTTCCTCGCTGTTCTAGCTTACTTTAAACGTTATTCAACAATTTACCTCTATTATACTTTGCCTGTCGTAGGATTTCTGAGTAAATATGCTATTACTATTTTCAATTCATTCCCGTTAAGCTTACAATTTTCTGAAAAAGGACCCTCTTCCACTTTACGAAAACAGTTTAGGTGATATTGTGGTATTTGGTTTTTGGATTCTTTGACTCTTGTATATATATCTCCTTATCTTTATTGGTCTATCTTTTGCCTTTTTGTTGCTGCTTTGAGTTGAATACTTTTTAACTTATTTTTCTAATGTTACTCTGGCTCTTGCCTTCTTCATTTCCTTAATTCTTTTCATATAAACTTATTCTATCTTTCCTCCTCCCTTACTAGGTTTAGGATCTTTAGTGGTTTATTAAGGCTTCAGATGAGTAAAATCTGACGGCATCCTCTTAGTTGTAACATTAGTAGCAGGAAATGCTGGATCTGTTTTAATGCTCCGTTGGTTGTAGTATTCTACAGGCTGCTCTGGGACCAAAGGTAAGATATTAGTCCAACGCGCTCTGCCATATCTTTACAGTAACACTCAGAAAGTCGCTATATTGCGTTCTGTAGCAGTTTCGACCAATTCCATTGCTATCTGGTCTGGTGATGCCGTGTCACAAGTCTGCGGTAGCTACTTATTTCTACCTTTTTAATTCTTAAAATTTTCTTGACATTAACTCCTTTCATGGAGTTACCTAACGAATTCCAATCATTATCAGACACGATTAGTTACTGGCACGGATTGTGGCATACTACTATCCTATCAATAAAAAATATCTACAATTTTATCACTATCTCTCGATCTTAATGCTGCTAATTCTACATATCTTGTTAATTGATGATCTTTAAAGACGAGTATATATTTATTACCTTTCGATGTAGTTGTTAATGGACCCATTATATCCATAGCAATCTTTTGGAATGCTGGTTGTTCCGTAAAGGATAGTTTTTATTGTTGCCTTTTTTAGGCTTAGAACCTTTTGCTTCTTGACTTGTCTAAGGCTTTTACAAAATTCTTCAACTAACTTTTCTAATATTTTGGAAAATATAATCTCCTTCTTAGTTTTTCTAAGTTCTGTTTCCATCCCTCATCTTCCTAATCAACCTCTACTTTTGTCTCAGATTGATGAGTCATATCAATGGTATATCTATCAAAATTTGTGGTAACCATATCTTTAGTTTCTTTTATTTTTTTATATAAAATCATATTCTTTTTAAAAGAATTTTAAACCCTTTATCTTCTTACCCTTTTGTAGTTCTTCATATTCTACCTTCATTTCGACTGCTTTCTTTTGTTCTCTTGAAATAGTTGCAGTATCTAACGTTAATATTTCATCTGTTTTACCTATATCTTTAATATTATCATCAAACTTACCTTTATCTGTATCTTTATCTTTATTATTGGAGTTCTTAATTTTCTTAATTTTAAAACTATTATTTTCTCTAGGATGGTGCTCTATCATATTGAGTTTTTCTTGTCTCGTTTGTTCTGCTCTTATCTCTTCATCATCTATTTCACCTGTATCAGGGATGTATCTGGATAAGAAGTACGCAACTATTCTTCGTAACTTTTATATGTTTCAAGGTTGCGATTTGAAATCGGAACTGTCAAAGACCACTAGCTAATCTAGCCGTTGGATAATCTTTCTTAGTGAATATTGCTACTGCTGCTGAATGATCGGTTTTTACTTTTATCTTATATCCATATATTAAGTTCTTAAACTTCCTTAACGCAAAGATGATCCCCAAACATTCCATTTCCGTAGGGGCGTAGTTCTTTTCCGCTTTCGTCAATGTTCTGCTTGCAAAAGCTAAAGGTAATTCTTCTCCTTTTTCATTTTCTTGCAGTAATACTGCACCTAATCCGTGAATGGATGCGTCGGTTACTACTATAAATTTTTTGTTAAAATCTGGATATTGTACGATTGATCTTGCTAACAGTAAGTCTTTTAGTTTACTCAATGAATTTTCTTGTTCTTCTCCCCAAACGAATTCTTGTTTTTTCTTGAGTAGTTTGGTTAGTGGTTCGGCGGTACTTGAAAAATCCGGCATAAGAGTTCTGAAAAACCCAAAGAACCCTAAAACCGAGCGTACCTCTGGCACACTAGCAGGTGTTCTTATTTTCGATAAAGTTTTCAGCTTCTTAGGGTCTACTGTAACTCCTTGTCCAGAAATCAAGTAACCTAAAAAGACTATTTCTTTTTCTTTGAAAAATCGGGCATTTCTCAATTTAACTTGAAGTACATTTCCTCAGTTGCATCAAAAAACCTTGATAGGGCTATTATTAATGCAGAAAGAATAGGTACACTCTCTCACTCTCTCACATAGTGATACTCATTTTGTGCTCAAGTATAGTGGAAGATGACAAACGTCAAAATCTTGTAAGAGCTGCTCTTAGCGATAAGGTGCCACTTTTAACACATCTGATATAAGCAAACTCTTATTAATACATATTGATAAAACATACGAAAATTCAGCAGAGAGCGCGTATTGTTCCAATATTGTACTTAAGACCCACTTTGCAGAACTTCGGAGTGACGGCACATGATGAATAAACTCTAGGGTGATATATCACTAGAAAACTGCAATAGAGCTAGGCAAATCTTATTCAGACATAACATATACTTCAAATCTCTACTCTCACACTCAATATTTGTATTCGTCAGAGTTGAAAAAGGCATACTCGCTCTGTTATTGCGTCGCGACAACATATTCATAGGAGTACATCTGAAATTCAGCATTATGATGTCTAGCTCGAGTTTTCGTAGGTATGATTCTGTCTCTCTGAGCTTCATACTCCCTCTGTATTTGAAGTGTGGACTTTGTATTTAAATTTTATAGTAGAGAGTGAAGGAGAGTGTGGCTTGCTAATATCTCTTAAGAATTTTCAGCTCAACTATATATTTATGTTATATACTAATGCCATCTAATACAACTATCTCCGCGTACGTAGCCATCTCATTGACTATAAGACCTTTAGGCGAGCTCTTATTGAATATATAGTAAAAAAAAATGAGTGAACTAACTCAGCTGCGGGATAGGAGCATGTATTCGTGATAATCTACTTAATATCTTATCTGGATGTAGACTGTCATATATAGCATTGCCTTCTGCTCACATGTGTTTCTACCGAGAGACCGTTCGGGTATTAATATCGTGTCACTCTCCCGCAAAGTCTCACTGGCAGGGTTTGTCTACAGAATATCATAGTGTTGAGGTGGAACTATGCACCTACTACATAATTTGAGCATATTTTACCATATGTGCTATAGTACGCGATTCTTTAATGAGTTAGATAAGGTTTAAGCAGGAGACATAGCCACTTCTCTCACTTGGAGCTGGTAAGTATGCCGGTCCATACTGAGACCCTGAGATCCCTCATCGTCTACTTGTTTATCTCACTAAGAGTAAATCTAAAAAGAATAGTGTCTACTCCATCTTTCAGGTCGTCAATGTTATAGATTAATCTGCGCAGGATATATATTCGGTGTCTTCTTTCGTCATATATCTCTTTTTTTATTTTTTCTATTATAACAATCTCTTACCTTCCTGAACATGAATGACACTCCTCTACTGATATATTGTCTGAGAGATGCGGTATCTTAATCCTCGGTCTCCAGTAATTGATTCTATTTCTAGTCTTTACATTGAGCATTAGTTTGTCTATTTCTGCATAGGAATAGTATATGTCTTTAACTCAATTACTAATTATATGACTATTATTTGTGTTTGTGGGTCTGAGTGGTTGATTAACGTTTAGAGAGCTACTTCTGTAATTATATTGTCTCTAGTATTGATTCCTATAATAGGTATCCAGTTCGCTAGAAGCGTAGCAGTTGACTGCAGTAGTGTTGTTCTCGTCTCTCTCGTGTGTATACACCTGTATGTGCAAATATTTAATTTTCATTGATAAACTCTACGAGATATAGTGGTCTCCGCGTGCTCTCTGAAGAGTTGGTACAGCTCTCGTATTAATATTGTAAACGATTACACTAATATATCAGATATTGTTAGATAAAGCTTACTCTCGGCATAAATAAGAGATGTAGTCGCTTGTTCTCTGCTACCTCTATAGTAGGCCATTCAGTAAATGTTCATTTTTATCTGCCAAACTTAGGGTCAGCTTTGGTGATCTAAACAGTTTGTCTTGATAGTGGTGAAATAACATGATGTATAGCAACTCTCAGGAGTTGAAAAAAGATTCTGTTAAGCCTCTCACCCTCAATGTATACAAGGATGGACTGAATATGAATATTTAATTGTCGTTTTATATGAATAATATATATAAAATATATTGAGTTTACCAACACTTTGAAGAAATGAAATGAATACTTCAAATTTTCCAAAGTTATAAGTGCTTTCTAAGACTCTATTTATAGTTATATATATATATAGGCGATATTGTCTTTTATTATCTTAACGACAGGAAGAAGTCGTTACACAATTGTATCTGTATCTTCGTATAGATTAGTTCTCCATTATATTTTCAGTGACTTGATAGTATTATTTCTGATAGTTTTACATTTAAGATATTTACCAATTATCTCTCTCTCATTTAAATACTCCCACTACACAACTGTTCTATATACATAATCTGCTCTCTCTATACTGCATTAGGAATACCACATAGTTGTTCATGTTCAGTGTTATTGTGTAGATTCAATGAGAATGGTCTACAGATACACTTTACTTTGTTGATATAGATTCTTATAATAGAGCTTCTTCTACTCTCATTATTACGAGATTTCTATTGTCTCATATTAGTAGTATTTCTGGATATCGCCCATCAATTAGAATATACTGAGACATACTGAACCTCTATGTACTCTCACACTGCATACTTCTCTCTTTCTTTTACTAGTGGATAGATTTTACGCGAGCTAGAAAGTGCGTGTGTTTTGTTTTCTATTAGTGTCATACATTTTTTTTTCTTTGATTGTTTATTGTATGTGGTTGTTTTTGTGAGTTTATTCTGCGATTATCCTCTGATGGTTATTCGAATCCTGTGTGTTGAGTTTGTTTCGCACTTATGTTGCGAGAAATGCTCATGATTCATATTTCTCTCTCAAGTTCGCATCTGCTCAGTTACTAGCTTGATTCCACTCGAGTTCACCTATGTGTGATGTTGTGGTATTAGACGCCTTACGTACCATTGGCGTACACACGGGTTGTGTGGTTTTTGTTTTAGGCCTTGAACCGCTATACTGACCTTTTAGCGGGTGCAGAGTGTTTGTGTACATATGTGATGGTTGCAAGCACTCCACATCTTGAGTGTGTTGAATATAATTGGCCCTGTAGTTATTTGTGCTCCCTCGTGTGAGAGTAGTGTCAGTCACTACTTCTCAATATAAATATTCTAGCACTTTACTACTAGTCTCCTATTCCTTGTTTATCTTCCTTCCTATTCATGCATTTGCGCATATACTTTGGATTAACCACTATACAGGAAAAGTCGGAGGATAATATATCCTGTATAGCTTATCAATCTACATCCAATGTGTAGGATTCTAATATATAGATATATATACGGACAATAGTATGTGAGTCATAGATCGTACTCTGGTTGTCTCTCGTTGTGGTAGGTCTGTCATTACCTCTGAATACATATGTGTACTACGAGCTATGCTATAACTCATAATCACAGCTCCTATATTTCAGAATATTTTTCAAAATCAAGTCCATCCAAAATAAGTTATTTTCTGCAGATCCAAATATTCATCTGGTGATATGGTTGCACGTTTGTCTTGAAAGCCAATTTCCTGTGTATAATGTCGATATTGCATTACGGTGGTCAGAATTCTGATCAAATAACACTGTGCATGTCTGGACATTTCACACTTATATCTCAGTGTCAATTTTTCATATAAATTTGCTACCATTCAACCGTACTGCACTCTCGCTCGATAAATTACTGCTGTTAATATAAACGGGTGTGCGAGATTAAATTGAAGACATTAAATTTTGCTTTTACTTTCATATAAAACTAACTTCCTCCTCCTTCTCCACCTTCACTGAGGAAGGTACATAACTTTCATCTACTTCATCAATATAATTTAAAAGGTCGTTCCCAACTTATATTTACGGTGAGTTGTGATCGGTTGAGATATTCGTCCCTTACCATCTTAAGCATTGCTCTAGTTAAATCTGTTATCTATACATTCATTGATTACTTTATACCTCTTGAGTGTGCTAGTGTTTGATAAATATCTAGAATATTTTTATATATAGATCGATTCAGTAATAAAATATGTGCATTAAATTTCTTCGCATCTAATGGATGTGTGAGCTTCATACAAGAATTTGATCCAGTTATGTATTTCACTGCTAGTATATGTTGCGAGTGTCATGCTTTAGATCTATATTTACTAGCTCGTCTTTCGATAGTCAGCTGCCTGTATCCTATACTGATGTGTAGACCGATTCGTTTCACTTAATGAGATGTTATATCTCGAGCTCTTCGACTCTTTATACTACAGCGTAACACCACTGTTGAGTATGGAATACTATATGCTCAGTCTTCTATTATTTAGTGATGATCTCTTCACTCTACTCACTCAATTGCTATACAATATATAGAATCCTCAGTTGTATCAGTCTCAGAAAACTATAGTAATCAATTTTACTTTTTGAATGGATTGTTGCGGTTTATAACAGTTACAGTCCACCTTCATATATAACAAATTCTCCGCAATTTGTGTAGGATCAGAACGCGATTGTGTTTTTTGTATTTCGATTAACTTTACCGCTCCTAAAAACTGGTTCTTCGTACCAGTGTACTTACTCCGAGTGTGCTATACATCCATTGGTCTTTGTTTCTTGTAGATAAAGCATGAAATGTTATATATATATAGTGTATACACAAGTTCTCTCGTGGATTTACTGCATATATTATCTCTTCTCGATTATTTTCTCTTATATATTTTATCTCACAATATTTTATTTTTCTCAGTTTAAATGTTACAATCTGTGCCTCAGTATCGCTTGTCTGCAGAGCCCATATATTACTACGCAGGGTGAGAACTCCTTCATATGAACTCTTTACTAGCCCACATAAAAGGTGAATTCGATGGTGTCGTCGACACCATGCTCTCCTGACACAGGGTGCAATAAGCTTATAAATAATCTTACCGTATAGATCTGGCGTGAACAGACCGGAGTGGCTCCATGGTCTCTCGGATCTTACAGGATGCGTGTACGCTTGTCACGGATTTCAGTTCTCGAGGCGCAGGGCGAAATACCTATCGCGTTGATTGCACTCCATGCTCCAGTATATTTCGGCCAAGGATTAGGCTGTGATGTCAGTAGAAGGTCGATTGTTGAGCACCACATATCACCACACGCCTGTGTGAGTTGCTAATGCTATCATAATCACACTCTATTTTTATTCAGACCGACTACGATACCTCCTTTCTACCTTTTTATCGCGGTGGAATTTTGTGGTTCAGGATTGTACAAATATTGTTATAATGCTAGATGTGTTTATATCGGATGTTTGCTACTCCTTACTCACTTGATAGACAATACAACGTTTGTATTCTGTCTTGAATATCAGGTTTTATAGTTTATGTTTTGTGTGTCTCATGTGGACTTAAGATATATACAGTACTCATCAAATAATATGGAAATAGTGTACCCTCATTGTAAAATTTACTCAAGTTTATTCTCTTACCCTAGTATTATATAGAACTTATAAATATCCTGGCACATCACTACTCTAACATTAATACGATATTAATATGAAGCTCAATATTTCTTTATGTTGTAAGAGATTGATAAAATGATGAAATTCAGAATATACCTGTAATTAAACTTGCATAGTCGGTAAGGTACTTTCTCGCAAATTTTAAGTGTTTTTAATAATGATCTTTTGCGAGTAAGGATTTATTATAAATGCCATATCTATCATTCTTATAATGTTCTGTTTAACAGAGACTCAATAGATAAGTATATAAATTAAAGCAATACCATAAAAAGCACCACAAGTATCTTGGGGAGTGGAGGTCGTGTCAAATATAAAAAGACTACAGAAATAAATAGGGAGATCTCCTCACCATAAAAGAAAGCTGTTTAATATAGATATATGTTTAAGAAAAACTTAACTAAATTATCGCAAATTTGTTAAGATATTACATATTGCAGTGTACTCTCTCGAGTCTCTCTGTGTGAAAGTAGCGTTACTCTCAGATTAGCGATTGCACGCGATAAACAATATATATTTTATTTGCTTCGCACCGCGTGCCCGAATGAAACAATACACACTTTGGCATAACCTACCAAGACTGAACATTACCAATGTATCTAATATGTACAATGTGCTATATTCAAAGTGCGATGAATATTGAAGAGGCTCAACACTGGTCTGTAGATGAGTACAGTGGTGCTTTTCCTTGTTGAAATAGATTAACCTACTCTTGTGGCGCCGCATACGCGACGCCTTGTCTTTTTCTTAAAGAGAATAAACTCTCATTATATAGCGTCTGTTTATCCTTATTAGCAACTGCTTAACTTTTTGCATAGGTTAATTGAGATCGCAACACTCTCTCGACAGTGGAGTTTACCTCTCTTTACACTAGTATTTGTTGTACGATTTGTGAGTGTTGTAGCGTGTGTTATGTGTGTGATACATATTAATCTAGTCGCCTTTTCCCTTGTTTGGGTGCGCTCACCCATTTTCCAATTAATTTTGAACAGTTGGTTGGTGTATATATTAAATATTCGTAAAAAAAATAATACTACTAGATTCTCCTGTGCACCGCAGTGCTTTGCTGCTATAACTGAGAAGAAACTTTCTTCTCATAGTGGAAGTGCATAAGTTTAAGATAGGCTCTCTCCTCTTAGTGGGGTATAAAGGCACACACATAGCCTGGTTGTTCGCGAGGTTAACTGTTATTTCATAGCACATAGAGGAAGGTAATATATACTCACTAGAGCTCCAAGTAATATACTGCATATCTTGCCATTTATTTACTCTCATATATATTATATATAACTCATTGCTCACGGTTTGCTTTATATGGTTTATGCTCCTTTTACAGGAGTTGAATACTTGTGAGACTGGGCGGAACTGCTTGTACCCCTCCTTGTACCTATTGAATTTATTCTCAAATCGTATATATATCACTCACTTGAGTATAAGGTGGTGATGAAATAATCTCCCACTGGTACATTTAATTAGTATTATTGACCATGTTCTGTATAGTACCTATATACTCTCGGCATAGGGTATTTGTACTTCTCTTAATTCGTAGGCCTTTGCCTACTACTACTTTCTAGGTCTGTTGATTCTATATGATATTTATATAGGACTCGCGGTGAATTATTAATATTATATCATTCCTGGTATATATATAGATACCTTGTGATCCCTACTGTTTAATATTATGGGGATATATAATTACCTTACTTCTGTTAATTTATCTTATTAGGTACAATATATACTCACTTTGTTGCCAATTGTTGCTCAGGTTTATATTCTCTGTACCTATCTAATATATATATGTGGAGCTGAACTTTTAGTTGGTCTTATTACCTATGTTTAGTTCAAAATCATATTTTCAATTATTACTCTTTATCCTCACTTCTTATTCAAAATTATCTTCTATTTGCTCGTATTATTTATCACAGACTCTCGTTCTTATTATATCTTAACTTTTCTTTGGCACTTAAGTGTTTACTTTTAATCTCACAATTCATAAATGTTGTATTTTCATTTTTTGATAAAGATATCTTTGATCCAAACTTTCTCTCACTTTTTAGTCTTTATGCTAATCGTGAAAACTATATTACTCATTTATAAGTGTTTACCCTACTAATAATAACTCTCTCATCTCTTTACATCTCACATATTACTTAACCGTATCATCAATATCGAGTTTCATTCAGAGAATCTTCTGTTTAACTCTCTCATATCTTTCATTAAAGTTTAGTTGACAGTATAGTATCGATAAGTAGTGAGTCTCTGAATACTTATTTACCCTATATTTACATCTGTTTGAAAAATTCTTCTCAAATTACCTCCTATCACTAACGCGATAAACCGATGTCTCAAAGGTGGTAGTATAATATTATCTATGTTCCAGTTCAGAGATATCTTCTTTACATAATATACACTCGAAAAGACAGCTCTGCCTTACTCTAGATGCTCTTAGTGAACTATAGCCTGTCACATACTCTTAGCGCTCATTCTCTCCTCGCGCTAGTAATCCGTAGTGTGTGCGTATCTGTCAATTTGCATAAGTCACCATAAAAGCCGAATATAGCTTGTTCTGCTACACATCAGTGGGACCGCTATACGTAATTATTTTTCATTTCAATGTTCGCATCACTGCAGCATTATTCCTTCTCTTGGCAAACGATCTGAGTATGCCATTCTTGTTGTGATTCTCAGACACACGGAAGTTCCAGACCACTCGCGGACCCTGCTCACGAGCGTGTCACGTGCACTGGCCCTCTTCTGTCGAACGGCGGCACATCCAAAATGGAATATCCAGCATATATCTTCTCTACAATATTCAATAACACTCTGGTGAGACATTATTCAAACGTTCTTCAGAGTTTCTCATTCATTACTCTTCTTTCTTCATCGTATACGTGCGTCTTTCTCCCGTCATGTATCAATAAAGTTGAACTCTGTCTCTTATCCTACATCCTTTGTGCACTAACGACCTCATCGCGACTGAATAGACGCTTTATTTACACAACTTTCAAATCCAAATCAATCACAATCTAACCTCCAATCTTGATAATTTCACCAGTAATTCCATCTATACCTGTTGCTTAGTTTACGGTGTAATTAAAAGCTAAACCTCAGTGTAATGCTTTATTAAAGTTCAATGGTGGGATATGACTAGCGATGATTGATTTGCTGTTAGCTAATATACCGTGAGATGAGTCATACGTAATAATAATAATGGAGATACTTAATAAGGATAATGTAGAATTCTTACATGAATAATTGGAATAATTAAGGTACTCAGATCCGACCCTTTGGAAATATAATACTATAACACTGGAGACTTCATCTGAGTTAAATTGACTCTACTTTAATTACTCTTAAATAATAATTTAATATATTATATTTAAAAATATTTTAATAATTAATACAACTCTTAGTTACAAATTGATCCACCAACTCTCATAAATGAGAGAGAGGAGAGAACTTCATTCACATTATATTAATACCCAATTAATTATATTATTAATTATATCTCACATTAATATATAACTCTCTGAGTTTTTTATTAGAAATTAGTTGGTTATTATATTAAACTTTAGATATTTATTATGCATAAATATGTATCATTATACCTAATTCTTCAACTTTCTTTCAAAAGCATCTATCATTATTAACTACTTCTCCCTTAATTAATTACTTTGTGCGCCCCCAAAACTTTTCTATCTTACACCATTAAGTTACTCACATCAACAATATATTCACTTACGCATCTTCATCACGCCTAAGTGTTATTGTGACAAGATTTCGTTGAAAGTGTTCTTCCACTCACTCTCCAGACGTCCATATTTCATCCACGAAAGTACGATTTCACTTTAATATCTATGAAGATTCACTTAACTGTCTTTTTACCTCATATTCGTTCTTTCTTTCCAAACAAAGCTTATCTATATCCTCACTTGGTAGGTCTTCATTCATTCTCCTTTCCTATAACTGTTCATTTACCTTACTATGTAAGGTAGAACTAAATAGTCCCTTTCTTCTTTATTTCCCTACATATATATTATTTATATTATTATATACACTTTCTTTCAATACTTGTAATTCATTGTCATTTAAGCACATTCTATAACCTAATATGTCTCATGTTACTTTTAATCACCTTTATATGTACATTTTACATCTCATTATTATACTTCTCATTTCATTCTAATCACTTATTACATTACAAAATTACTTACCATCATCTATACATCTCAGTTGTGACCAACCATCCGCTCACACAATAATGTCTATTATTTATGTGTACTATCACACAAACTAAAAACGCTTCTTTCATTTACATCCATATATACTTTTAATTAATCTTGATTCATCATTTACAACTGCCTTATATAATTTGTAAGTGCTTTCATATTTTTTCTTGAAACCCTACTATTATATTTTTCATCTACCTTAATTCTTTTCACTTCTTTTTTTTTCTATCTAATTCTACTTTATTATTTCATTATTAAAACCAAACATATAATTATGATTATATTATCCCATCCCAATCCTATACCTAACTTGAATCTTTAACATCTAATACATTACTTCAGCATTTCTCGATATATCTTAACTATACACAAAATATCAGTCTACTTACTTAACATCGATACACCATTACTTATCCATAATGATAATATATATCATAACTACTAGCGCTTCTTCGGATATACTTCTGGATAGTAATTTTTGCTCGAAAATACATTTACTTATATATAATATACATACATTATCCAATAAGCATACATATGTCTCTAACCTATAAATAATTAAAAGAAATATCATACACATCTCTCATAATTATACATAAATCTGTTCTTCCATCCTTCTCTCTACAATTCATACAAATGTGACATATCTGTTATAGTGACTAGTGTGAATCTATCCATATAATAAGTGGGGTATCGCTAGTCCTACCTACGGTAATAGGTATACGTTTAAAAGTGATACTTTTTAGGGTATATAGTGTATAACGTTCCAATGAAAGTTGCTACTCTCGATCACTTGCGAAGTTGTTATGTATTATACGCTTGTATTAATCACGTAGAGTGAGTATATTGATGTGAGGTATATACTCTATCATTGTGTCAATATGGTTCTCACTTTTTTTATTTTATTATTATATTTTTTTTTTTATTTTATTATTTATTATTTTATTATATTATTAGTTTTGTTATGGTGAAATAACTAGTGGAAGTAGAGTATATATATAATGATATATTTTAACTATATTTTTTTTATATTTAATATATTAATTAATATTAAGGCCTGTAGGGTATTAGGTTACAATAACTTATATATTAATTATTTAATTTTTATTCGTCCTTTTATAGGTAGTGAGGTACTAGTCGTATTCTTAAAAAAGTTGTTAAGAGACCTCTTGTGATTGAGATTACTAATCTCAGTTCCTTCTCAGATATCACCTATCCATAAACCATATAAGTGATTTTGAGCATCACCAACCTACAATATCTCACATATTATTTGAATATTAAAATCCACTATAACTCCATAATCTCACTATTAATAACATTCTTATCAGATACTTCTCAGTCACAATGTCATCTAGTCTACCTACCTCATTTTACTACTCTTATTATCAATATCGGTTAAAGAACACATCACAAGGATATTTATTTGAAACACATACTCTATGATATAATAGTGCGGGTTTCGAGGAAATATAATCTGCAACCTCTTATACATTTTTCTTGCTCTTCTATAATATGCGTGCGAAAACTTTCACAATATTTTTTACAACCCGTTATATATTACTAGAAACTATATGGAATGTTAAAAGGTGCTATTAGAGAGTAAAGATTCTCAAATAACTGCACTCAATTACACAAAAGAATCAATAATTACCTCAACTCTATTTTCCTATATTTGCGACAGAAGATTATCCTACATACTTTAAACTTCGTGAGTGAATGATTACCACATAATAGTTCTCACACACACACCATACTTTCATATTTCTCTAATTCGATAGCTCCTGATATATTTAACTTATGTATACGTCTATTTCTAATATAACAAACACATACCACGGCAGAACACATCATCTCAACCGTATAAATCCTTAGTGTGGCAGTGCTTTATTTGTTATAATTCTAAGCTTAACAAAAGAACATAAGTTTAAGTCATAAGTAATTTACCCTTTCTAAATATACTAATATCAACTAATAACCTTTACTTTTCTCCTTTAGTACCATTATTATATTTCTCTTACTCAAACATCTACGGTATATACTCAATAGATTACGTTTCATATCTATATTAATATATATATATATATATATAATATATATATTATATATATAACAATATAATAGTCTAGATAATTGTTTCTTATAGCACTCGACTTTCACAATATATTATTCTTCAGCAAACAAACAGATCTATCTCAGACTTAGACAAACATGAACTTCAGACCGGATAAAGTGATAGATTATGTTTTTAACAATTTTAATTAAGATGCAAAGTATGCTTTAATAAAGTTTTTGCTTTCTTTATTTATTTGTTTAATATATATTATAGCAAGGGAATTTATTTATAATAAGAAGTTTTTGTAAAGCATAATTAGCATGGAATAGTATTATTAATTATGTTAATAGTTGTTCTCCTTCACTCTTACATATTGTTCTTTTAGAGCAGAAAGATTTTTAAAAAAATTTTTGCTTTAACAGAATTGTTCAAAAACAAGTGCAATGTTTTACTCTAATCGCGTAAAGTTTTTATAAGTGACTTTTAAGGGATTTTATTGAATACACTGCCTCTATATTTTTCTTTACGTACTTGTGCAAATTTTATGTGCAAGCAAATATAAATACGACTTAAATTTATATATATATATATATTTCTATATATATATATACGCATATAAAGTATTTATTTTGGCACTTTTTGACTTGTGATCTCTTTTGGATCCACAGCAAGTCGGGGATATGAAAATAGATACAACTGAGAAATTTACACTGACCTCTTTACCATTTAGATGGCGATTTGACCTTGTTCCTTTGGTGATTCCTTCTTGGAGATTTTGGACGTCTTGGTGTTAATGAAAATTTTCGGAGTTTTCGTTTACTCCGAATATACGATTTGTCTGGGCTTATATATATGACGTCACCAATTTAGGAAATCAATATTTATTTTGAAATTTTTGTATATATTTTCACTGTTTATTTTAAGTGCTTTAAACTTTCTTCTTCCGGATTGGACTTTAGGCTTTAATATCTAGCTCTAAATCGGTCCCGTTAACAAATTCGGACGCCAGATCTGGACTGCTGGTTTTTAGCTTTGTAAATTGGGTCTCTTCTGCTTACGACTGTTTTCTCAAAACCCCTTACTTTTCGAGAAGCATGTATACCGCTTGAGGCGTTATTATAATCAAGAAAGATTTTTTTTCGCGGATCTTATGTCCTAGGTATTTTCTGTTTCTATAGCGATTTAGCTAAAACTGCAGCCTCTATTGAATGATTACAATACCTATTTAACGCTACTAGGTATTCCTTGTGGTGAATACTTCTCGAGAAATGTTTGAAAAATGTTCAGTTTTATTTCTTTATTTTATATTTCATATACTCTATATATGTATATATTATTGCAATACAAAAATATATTAATTTTCATTAGCACTCTGTTAATAAATGTCAAAATGTTCACAATTATATAAATGTCAATTTCAAAATTTTTAGTAATATTTTCAAATTAGTAAGTTAGGTTAAGTTAAGCAAAATTTATAAAAATGTTGATCGTAAGAAATTGTTCATAAAATACATAAAATTTCAATAAAAATTACCATAGAAAATAAATTAAGCAATTAATTAAGCTTGTTAAGTTAATTAGATACTTAACTTTAAGTATACATTTAAGTAAATAATTACGTAAGTAATTCAGTAAGTATTTAAGTAAATATTTAAGTAAATATTTAAGCCCAGACTCGTATTTTAAAAGTCTTTCTGTAATTTAACACATTTATTTATATTTCACTGAATTATATAATATATTTATATATATATATATATAATATATATAAATATATATATATTATATTAATTATACTATGTGATGTATAATTTATATATATATATATATATATATATATATATATATATATATATATATATATATATATATATATATATATATATATATATATATTTATGTATATATATATATATATTTGTTACCAAACATATATGTTACCAAACATTTTATAAACATATATATATAATTTTAAACATGCAAAAAAATGTTCCAAATTCGTGTCAATTTGTTAAATGATGTGGAGCAACTTATTTTTGAAACTACAATCCTTTCGCTATTACGGTCCGGCCACATTTTGATTTCCTATATTCTTAATGAAAAGTTGTTATTAATAAATTATTTTTTACTTTTGCTTTTTTATCTATATCCTATTAAAAATAAACATCACGAAAAACGTAACGGTTTTCACTACAATTTTGTCATCATGAGTTTTTTCGGCTTGGTTTCCTCGAGCGAGCGAAGCGAGCCCTCTGCGCGTGCGTAGCACGTGCTCAGGGACAAGTCTTGCTCCGTTAGGAGCAAGCCAAAGGCTTGTTTAATTTTATTTAATATTTGGCTTTCTCTAGCCTTTTTTCTCTTTTCAAGCCCTTAATGTGGTCACACCCTGCATTCTCATTTTGTCAGCAACTTTGTTATCAAATTGCAACTTTTTGCTTTTCTACAATTATAATATTTTGGTAATATTTTGTAACCATAGTTGATACTCACATAGTGTAGTGATGAATTTTCTATAATTCTTATATTTTTTTTTTGTTTCCTTTTTTGTATATTTTAATGCAAAATATAACATATTTCCCCTTTTTGCTAAGAATATTAAGTTTTCTTGTTATTCTTAGTTTCCTTATAGTTTATAATTCTGTTGTCTTCTTTTTATAATCCTGCACTTTCTCTCAGCAAGATCAATTTTGTTATTGGTCTTTTCAAAATTGTTGTATTTAAAGTATTCTTGTCTTTTTTTATTTTCACATCTACTATTCTCACTCTGTTTGAGTCATCTTTATAAACTTTTACTATTTTTCCTAAATTCCACATATTTCTTGGTTTGAAGTCATCTATTAAAAGGACTAAATCTCCCACTTGGTGTGATTCTTTTTCTGCTAACCATTTACTTCTTTTTTGCAATAATGGGACATATTCTTTGATCCATCTTTTCCAAAACAAATCAGCAAGATACTGAACTTGTTTCCATCTTTTATATAAGTAGCAATCTTTATCTTGAAATAAACCTGGTGGGAATGTTGTATTGCCTTTAAGGGTTAGTAGATGATTTGGTGTTAAAGCTTCTAAGTTTTCTAAATCATTGGAAACTTCTGTTATTGGTCTGTTTTTTATAATGAATTCTATCTCACAGAACAAAGTGTTCAAGTTATCATCTGTCAACCTTATTGGCTGTTCTAAGAGTGAAGCTTGTAATATATTTCTTACAGTTCAAATGTGTCTTTCAAAATGATCTCCTTTATGAGAACTATGAGGAGGTTGGAATAACCACTGTATTTCTTTTTGCTCAAAAAATTTATTTACTTGCTTATTATTCCAATTTAACTTGTCCCTTCAATTCTTTGTTAGCTTTTACAAAATTCAATACTTATCTGATCGGATCAATTTCACATTGCCTCTTCGGCTGATAAATCTTCATAAAGCGTTGATAAAAGCATCAGTATCTAATGAATATAACATCTCTAAATGTATTGCTCTACTACTTAAACATGAGAATATTAATCCATATCTTTTTTCTCTTACTTTCCTCTTCCTCTTACTATAAGAAAAGGACCAAAGGCGTCTATTCCAATGCTCGTAAATGGTGGTATATCACATTCTAATCTATCTTTGGGCAAATCTCCCATCAACTGCTGAGTTGGCCTTGTATGGAGCTTTCTGCATATTATGCAATCTTTTAAGATCTTCTTAATACTTCTGTTTGCTCCAATAATATAGTACTTTTCTCTTAAAGCATTTAAAACTGTTTGTTTTCCTAAATGTCCATTAATTCTATGGTAATGTCTCATTATTAACATTGCAACATGACTATTTGGCAAGATACTTGGATGTTTAAAATCAAAGGATACATCTTTCAGATTTTTATTCCTCACCTACTCTTAATCATTCCATTATCATCTAAAAATGGTAGGAATTTTGCCAAAATGTGCCCTTTTGGCAAAGCTTCTTTCTTTTTTATTTTGTATTGTATATCATGAAATTCTTTATTTTGTACATATTTGTAAATAGCCTTTTCTGCCTCTTTTAATTTTGTGATTGTCATTGCACCTTTATTCCAGGTTTTCTTATGCAAGTTTTCTTTAACTCTTAGTATCTATGCTACTTTTATTTTTAATTTCATCCAATCTGACACAGAATGTATGAGCTTGTCTGTTGAACTTTCTTGTAGTTGTATGACCATTACAGGTTTATTTTTTATAATTTCATCATTTTCATCATCTAATTTATGTTCTTTATTTGGCTCAGGCCAATGGGCTTTGTCTTTGTACAAAAATTCTGGGCCAGTGCTCCATAGCTTATTGTTCAAAAACTCATTAACAAATATACCTTTACTTCCTATATCTGCTATATTTAGTTTACCTCGTACATAATTCCATTGGCTTATATCTGTTTGTGATCTAATATAGTTAAATCGTCATTGCTTGTATAAATTTTTTGATCTTTTTGGTTCATTATTGATATATTGTAATACCCAAATCACTAATTCTATCCAAAAAATACTCTTCGCCCTTATGTTCATATCTAATCATCTTTTTAAAATTGGTGTATGTTAACTGCTATTGTTGCTGGCACTCAATTCTATTTCTTGGGGATGTAACATCAATTTTTTATTTAATGGTATCAATCTTGTTTTAGATAACACCAATGAACAACATATTTCATCATTCTCTCCAATGAATCTTATATATGCTACTGCTGCATATGCAATTTGTGAACCATCTGAAAAATAATGTAGTTCTACACTTTTATACCTTCATATTTTCTGTGATGTCACCTAGGAACTTGAAAATCATTTAACTTATTAACTTGATTATCATTTATGTAACTTTTTTTATATATCTGATGGAATTTCATCATCCCAATTAACCTTTCTATCACATAATTTTGAAATATCTTTTTAGCTACTATTAGTACTGGGCTAATAAATCCCAGTGGATCATATATGGAAAAATGCAACTGAGTATGGTTCTTTTTGTCAATTTTTTATTTTGTATATCTACCCTAGCTTTCATTAAATCTATTTCTGGGTCCCAACTTAAGCCTAATACTTTTTGTGAAGGTAATTCATCTAAGGATAAGTTTATTTCTTTAAAATCTTTGCTTAAGTCTTGTTTATCAATATTTTCTAAAAAATTTCTTTGAATTACTAGCTACTTGATGCAGATTAAAACCACTAATTTTTAAAATTTCTTTAACTTCTTTTTAAACTGCTACAGCCTCATTTTCTGATTTCACAGACTTTAAACAATCATCAACATAGAAATTTCTAAGTACGGTATCTTTGGCTAGATTACTGAATTTTCCTGCTTCAATTACATTTGTAGTTTGCTTCAAGACATAATTTGCAATTGAAGGTGAACTCACACTTCCAAATATATGAACTTTAACTCTATATTCTTCTGGAGTTTTATCTAAATTACCATCTGGGAACCATAAGAAGCGCTGATAATCTTTATCTTTATCAAGTACCTGTATTTGATAAAACATTTTCTCTATATCTGCTATGAAAGCATATTTCTCTTTTCTGAATCTTAAAAGGATGCCTTATAGGTTGGAAATATAGTCTGGGCCTGTGAGTAAACTATTATTTAAAGAAATACCATTGTACTGTGAAGCTGCATTGAATACTACTCTCAATTTTTCCTTTTGTGGATGAATTACGCTATGGTGTGTCAGATAGAATCTGTCATTTGTTAATAGTTCATGTTTCTCACTCTTTTCTGCAAAATTTAGTTTTAATATTTCATCTATGTTATCACAATATTGTACAAAATATTCTTTATTTTTCAAAAATTTACTTTTTAATGAGTACAATCCTGCTAAACTTGTTTTTTGTTATTTAGGGAAAGATATAATTTTCTTTTTTAAATGGTAAACCAACTTGAAATTTACCTGTAATTGTTTTTTGTAATGTATTTTCAACCTTATTTTTCCATTTTAAATCTTCTACACTGTCACAGACGTTCTGGATTCTTTTCAGAAAACTCTCTTAAGCAATATTTTTCAAGCAAATTATCATCTTCTTCTTTTATTTGTGTTTTATGACATCTTAAGCTCATAAATGCTGGGATACCATCTGGTGGTGAACCTTGCAAAGCCCATCCAAATGGAGAATACAAATGCAAAAGGATAGTTATAATGACCTTCTACTACTTCTATGGGTTTTAACAATTTACTTTGATTCATTCCTACTAATAATCCAATTTTTGATTTTATGAAGTTGAAGGGCACATTATTCAAATATTCTAATCCATTTATATCTTTGATAGATGGTTCACAGAAAAATATTTATGAATGCCATAATTATATGAAGAAAGAATAAAAAGAGGAAGAAAAAAAAATATTTTGATTTTAAAATTATTTACAAAAAACTTTAACAACTATTTATATTTTCCCTTTTTAAATCTATTAAAAAAAAATCCTCTTTATAGCTGACTTCTTTCCATCTTCTGCTGATACAACCATACCAGTAACCAGTTGATGTATTAGTGGAATTTGAGCGAGCAAGACACCCAATCTGTAAGGATGGGATCTTATAAGCTCCTATTTTACTTACTTATTTATTATTTATTATTATATTATATTATTATTATTTATTATTATTATTATTTTATATATTATTATTATTTATTTATTATATTTATATTATAT
>JABUQX010025022.1:0-23169 GCA_015478945.1 Trachelipus rathkii | reverse complement strand
TTGCCATTATGAGAATCCTAATCTCCAGTATGTATAACACACATCTTTTCACTGCATACTTTTTTGTTGGCCATTCCATGGAATGCTGTCCCATTCGCGTTTGTTGAGTGCCGAATATGACCAGAAATCCTGAAACCCAAAGGACAAACATAAGCTATGATTCAATTCAAAAGGGCTATGTAATCTGTACCGTTTTTTTTAAGACACTCTCTCCTCAGGATCGTATAGTTAGTGTCAATACACATATCACACCAGGAAACACGACTCATCTTTTGGTGTTCATCCCGTTCTTTCCGAATCGGCATTTATCGTCCAAATGATTTATTCTGCCGCCGTTATAAAATCAACAGCCCTAAAAGATGTATAAATAACCCCTTCCCACGATGTAACTTTTAGAGCCTGAGGACGTTGTCCCTATTAGATGGCATTATATCAAATGCTTTATAAAAGTTAAATCCTTAAGATGAAAGTATGAGTTGTTCTGTGTCTTGCCTGCAATACCAGGCCTTCCTACTATAATTTTCATAGGTATATTGCACATGCACCGGAGGAAGTTCAGGGATTGGTATAATAGCTTCAAACATTCTGATCCTAAGGTTTTGAACAGGGATTACTATCCTGGCTTCCGAATAATGAATTACTTAGACTCCACCACTTCCGCTTCTTCCAACACTTTAGGAGCATAATACACCTGGGCACCCCGACATCATTACTGCCACCGTTATTAAAGACCCTGCCGGTTCTTTTTTTTTTTTTTTTCATCCCCCAAATGGGTTTCACTCCGGAGGCGGGGATAATATTTCTTATATGCGTTATACTTCGTGAGCTCGAGGTTGGTGAAAATTCCACTGCTGGTTTATAAGTTGTGGGTAAAAATTCCTTAAAAGAGAGCGCCTAGAGGCTGATGCTCTGTATCATTACGGAAGTGGAAAGTTAACTTGCGATCTCCTTCGACTTCTGGAATGCATGGATTGTTACAATAAAGACAATCGGGGATGGGGGATTACACGACCACCGAAAAAGCTTTAGCTTAAAGCATTTTGGGAGAAATTGTTAAAACGATTCTTGACCACCTGTAAGATAGATGAATTATTAGAAACACCTACCAAACTTGCAACCTTTGTCAATGGACATACTGGTTCGATCGCTCCCACAATTTCTCAATCGTCGACAGGACTAAATCAGGATTATTCGTAAAGACCACGACTACACACAACCCCTTTACACCCTTCTTGCAAGGACGAATGAAGTCCGGAGTAAAATTTCAATCCGAGAAACTATCATCGTGCAAACGTGTATCCACAAACCGAAAACCTGGACTGACAAAAAAAACTTACAAACAGACATTACTTACTTAGAGCCGAGACACCCATACTTACTGGAATATGAGAGTCAATCTGAAGATCATAGAACAGGTAGCGGAACCCAGCGGTAAGGTATCATCGAGTCTTTCACACTTGCCACACTCGAAGTATCAAGAACCACCGCTCCCAAACTCACACCTATCTCTGATTATAGACAAAAACTCAAAGTCCCGTCGAAATATCTTTAGTGACAGTAGATTATGCACTATCCAAGGGGAAAACACACAGATATGCTATTGTGTCCTCCCTACGTTGAATCCAATTACATTCGTACTACTGAAATATGCATTCATCAACACGAATCCAACTCGTTCAGTCTTTTAATGAAACTACTGACAGTTATTAAGTGCACCAAGAGTATCACTCAGCAAAGCCTAAAGCTATGCATTATACACGTACCAAAAATGACTTATCCAGGAAGCGCAGATAACAAATACAAGGCTCGCCTATATAATAGATTTTGTCCCACTATGCTTTCGGACGAAAAGACAGACTCCACACATAAAAAACAACATATAAATGTCAAAGGAATTCCGTCAGATAATACTTGGAATCATCACTAGGGATATGAGCAGAACATGGACACTTTGAAGTGCGACTTTTAGCGGCCACACACCATGGACACTTTTCTTTCTTTCTGCGTATTTTACTGTTGTACATCCCCTGTTTCATTCCGGAATACAAGTAAGATATTATAGACGGCTAAGTGGGAAGATATGATGTTAAGCTAAGTTTCTAATCTACAATAAGTAAACTGAAGAAACTAACTACGATTTACAATTATTAGTTATTTTATTAAATACAAAGGCCATAGTAGTGTAATTATCTAAGCTATCCTTCCAATTAACAATGTTTGTAGAACAAAGAGGATATGTAATGTTTTCCCATACCAAGTCATTAATTTCTTCATGTGTATCTTTAATATATGGGCCTCACATTATCTTGATGTGACATCCCACCTTTGTGATTGATCAAAGCAAGCCCCAATTACGTAAGTGTTATTTTTGCTGTTTTAGGATAGATGTCTTGTAAGCAAACTTTCTTTCCTCAAGATAGTCAGATTTAGGTTCTCGCTGAAAGCTGCGATCATCTTTATTCCTCAATTGTTATCTTGAGGTAAACCAATGCGTAATTCTTTTTAATTCTTTTTATATTCTTAAAGTAATCCATTCATATACTTTTCTTTGCTAAGTAAATTTTTACATGTATATATATATTTTTAAAGGAACAGGGTACAGGACCCTTCTTGTGAACCCTTTTTGCTTCAGGATCAGAGTGCTGGATCCCTGCCTGAACAAGTGCTTTTCTTTTTAATTGGGGGCACAAGGCTTTTCTTACAAATTCTCCTGTCCTGTGTTAGTTAAGCAGAGCAGAGATTTTTTTTTGTTATCACACCTTTGGCTTTCGATACGTACTCACAACCGTTTTCATCACTCTATTCAACCCTTAATCATGCCCAAGGTATTTGAGAGTAATAAATATAATCATCTTGTCTTGTTTAAGTAAAATAAATGCAATTATCTTTTCTTGTTTATGTACAAATAAATACGATTATCTTGTCTTATTTAAGTACAAATAAATACGATTATCTTGTCTTATTTAAGTAAAAGAAATAAAGAAATATAAAAACAATTTCAAAAGTTGTAAATTTTTTTTGAATGCAAATATTTGTTTTGACTTAAGAAGTTTGTGCTAAATTTTATTAATTAAATGAACTGACTGTTAGTGATTTTATTGATGCTTTAAGAGTAAACTTCTAAACAACATTAAAGTGCGAGTGAAATAAAAACAGTGATAAAGCTACTCTAAGTCTATTAAAACTTAAAATTAATCTAATTATTTACTCGGTGTTGATTCAACAAATCTTTTTTTAAACACATTTATAACATTTACTTACTTATTCTGAGACTGTTAAAGACTTTTGCGTGTGATGATAGATCAGATTTTTTTTTTTTGTTTAAGAACATTTATGTATATAATTATCTAATTTATGATAGCGATATCAGTACCTCAAAATTTCAAATACAAATAATTATTTTTGTATAAAATTTACCAAATTCTGATAGCGATATCAGTACCTCGAAAATTTTCAATACGAAAACTTAACAAAGATCCGTTCGAGTCAACGGCTTATAAAATTTACCAAATTCTGATAGCGATATCAGTACCTCGAAATTTCCAATACAAACGATAACAAAGGAGTTCGGAGTCAACGGGCTTAAAAAAACTTACTACTCTGTTTTGCTGGCCAAGCAAAACAACTAAGGGGGAGAAGGGAGCTAATATTTGTATATATAGGGAGATATGTAAATCTGTAGATATATATATATATAAATATATATATATATATTGGGTTCTGATGTATTACACATCCTTTATATGCTGTAAGGATGGATAATAAAACATGAATGTAATCCTAGTTGAATATACTTATTACTTGTAATACCTTGTATAATGAGCAGTAATTAATTAAACTTAAAAAACCACACTTCTCTACCTGTCTTTCCTTTTTATTGGTACAATTTTGCAAGGTTAAATTAAAAGAAATTTCTTTTATAAAGGTAATCATTTGGCTTTGCTTTTGCTGATTTATGATAACTCTAAAACACTTGATTGTGTGGCATTAATCCTTGAATATACATTTTTTTTTCATGTTACTGCCTGAATGTTGGAGCTGGAACCTTTTATGTTTCTTTGAAGAATTGTTTCCTGATTGTCCTTGCTCACCTATACCTTGCATGCGAATGAAGCACGAATAAAATTAGATATAAGAATAGTTTAAGCACTTAAACCAGACGAAGGTCATTGGAGTGGAAAAGGACGGTGAGTGTTCATGCAACAAATTTTTTTTTTTGCTTTTATTTTGTGGGGCATTATCTTATTAACTAATCTTATTACGATCTCTTGTTATTGAAACTGATTTTTCTTCCATTTGCGAGGACTTTTGTAAGTCACTACCATAAAACAATTACACTTGCTTATACTCCCCTGGAATCTGCATTCACGTTTACATCCCCGACAATTCTACAACACAAAATTGGTAGCAGAGCGTAGTTGCTTTGACTACCTTGCTACCTTTTCCTTACTTTTTCTTTGACTTTCTCGGTTTTCTATCTTTTTCAAGTTATTATCAGGTTCTAACTCCAGGTGCTATCACGTTAAGTATCCAGTTCCTTTATCGTCGGTTCGTCCTTTCATTGTCGTACGTCTCCTTTACTATCTAGTATACATTATTACAATTCTCTTACATTCTTCATTCTTACACATATACCACTTAAATAATACAATATGGCAGAAAACGTGGGTATTAATGAGAATGGGGAAGTTAATGAATTGGGAGGGATTGATGTGGAAGGATTGAATTTGAATGGGGAGGAGCTTTCGGATGAGATAAAGCAAATATTAGCAGCAGAAGTGGAACAAAAGAACTTACAGCAGAGTTCGGTAAAACCGAAATCTACTACCACCCTTGCAACGACTATTCCTACGGTTATACCGTCTACAAGAAGCAACTCTTTAGATCAAATTTCTACCAGTAACAACCCTTTAGGTGGTGAAATCACCAGACAACAACTAACCCAACAAATGGCTGAAGGACAAAGGTTGATGGAAAGAATGGCGAGATTGCCACCTCCACAATGGGATTTTCCAAAAATATCAACATCTCAACAGGGGTCACAAGAAAGTCAAACTGTCCCCTTTACATCAAATGAGAATGCAGCATCGTCATTGGTGAATCAAACACAATCTGATGTAACAGATGGGGATTGGTTGAAGGCAATTTATCTACAAAACCAGCAAATGATAATGGCTCTTTCTAAAGTAGTCCTGCTATTAGAGGGATTTATACCCCATCAATCAACAAAAATGATTCCCTTATAGGGAAAATATTCTTTAGAGAATTGGGGAACCTTTCCCCCAGGTTCTTACAACGGTTTTTGAAGAAATATGCGAGAATAACATTATCCACGATCACATCGGAAAGTTGGAGAACCACATCTGGGTTCATACTTGGAGGGGGATATGAAAGACGTATACGAGTTACTAATGAAGAACAACGCAGGGTATACCGTTATAAAAACGCAACTTGTTGAATGGTTTACTGACTATTTACGGAAGAAGGTTAAAACCCATCTTAATAACTTTAATGAAGCGAAAATTCTTTCCCATGAAACGATACCCTTGTATGCTCTTAGGTTGCAGGGTTTAGCCGAGATGGGATTCCCGGGTTCAGATGTGAAAAATATGAAAATGGTGCGCGAAAAACTAATAAATAGTACGCCATTGCAAGTACAACAACTAATACAAGCATCCATTACTGTATGTGAAATTGCTTTGGCGGGTGTTCCAATGAGTTGGGAAGCATTAGTTAAGATAATCTCGCAACACTATAATAGTTACAAAAACAACGGACAGATGTCAGCATCTGCAACTCCACAAATACCATCCCAAGAGATTATTCCAGAACCATATTCACCTGAGGTGATTGATATTTCTAATGTGCAAACACAATCAAATTCACTACCACCCTTACCTATACAAACACAAGAATATTACAATCAACAACAAAATATCGTACCCCGGGGATATCTAACCTATCCGGGCTATGAACCGCCTATGCAACAAGTATCTCAACAACAATATGTTGTACCAACATTTGCACAAGTGGTCGCCAAACCACCAATGCCTCCACCGAATATGAATAATAACCCTAGAGGTAGTGTTCCTCCAAACTCACCACGCCAAAATAGGACGTTCTATCCATCTAATAAAGGTCAAAATTCCCCTAAGAAAGGGCGTATGCCACCACAACAAAATAATCGTCAACAACAACCACAAAGTCAACCCTCTCAACAACCAACATCACAACATCCCCAACAACCTACTTCATCTTCATCAACACAACAACCATGGTGGGCCGGAAATAACATTTCTTGTAAGTATTGTAAAACACCAGGACACCATGTTAAAGATTGCCCATCGAGGCCTTATTGCCAATTTTGCGGTAAGAGGGGGCACGTTTATGAAGAGTGTTATGCCGAAAAGAATCAATGTATACGATGTAAAGAACAAGGACATATAGTACAAAATTGCCCACAAATGACAGAAAAACAAGTTAAATGTGACTCTACTTTGCGATGTCCTTATTGTCAAGGAAGCCACTTGGGCATGAATTGTCCACAAAGATCCCCTAAAAGTTCAAAAAACTAATTCACTCTGTGGGAGATGACCCACCCACAGAGCTAGAAGAACAACCTAAACAGCAGCGTCATAAAAAGCGTCGAAAGACAGATACCGGGTCACAGTTGCCACCACCTCAACCATCTATGTTTGACGAAATTGAAAATTCAACAGTAGAACCTATAGAGGAATTATTACAGGTTGAGGTCGCTGAATGTCCAATGGATATATTCGACCTTGTTAAATCTTCTTCGGAGACTGAAATTGAGGAGATCGATTCTCAAGTAATAGAAAATTTATTAATCAATCATGATTCAATTCCCCTTAAGGGATCAGTCAACCTTGACAATCATTCACTTACTAATTTACTCCAGCAGGAGTCTACATTAACCACGCCTAAGAAAGGCCCTTGCCTTTATCTAAAAAACTTATCCACATCTTCACCTGCTACTCTGGTTGTGGGGGTCATAATAGATGATTCCCAACAAACACAGCTAATAGACGCTCTTGTAGATACTGGAGCTTCAGTTAGTATTATAACACAAAGAACTTATAAACTTTTAGACCCTAATAAATATCCTATACAGCCTACTGAATATGTTAGTATTCGTGGCATCGGTGATGTCATTTTTGAAGTTTTGGGGGCTGTCACATTATCATTACATCTTTCTAACAATTATAGAACACAATCTAGGGACTTTGTGATAGTTCCGGATGAGGTAGTATGTTACGGAGTAGTAATTGGGTATGATCTTCTACAATCGGAAAATATTTTGCCAGACTTGGCCAATAAAGAACTAATAACAAGACATGATAATGTCTTGACCATTATTGCCAAAGACATAAGAACCACTGAAGGTCAAGAACATGCTGCTAAACTAGACAAAGATGTACTAATTCCTCCTAATAAAGGAGTTAAAGTAGCTATAAAACCAGAAGAGGTCTTAAGAAATCGAGATTTGTCTAGCGAAACACTTCTGTTATTTACTCCGAATGATAAAAATCACTTTGTGATGGACCATGCGGTCATATCTTGTACATTTGACACTCCAGTAGTGCTGCCTTGTTATAATCTTTCTAGTAATATAATTAAGCTGAAATCAGGCTACCCACTAGGGTCATTTTCAGTTCTTTCTATCCATCCTATCCATCCTATAAAATCAGTGCCCGTAAACATGGTCGAACTCACCCAAAAACCTCAAAGCACATACCAGGAATGGACATCTGCTAATCTCGAAGAGGCTTTTCAGCTTGATTCAACAGACTTAACTCGGGAACAAAAAGATCAATTAATACAACTCTTACTTCAATATCCAACTGCTTTAAGCCTAGCAGATACAGATGTAGGGTGCACCTCTGTTCTGAAACACTCAATCGAAACTTATATAGATACTCCTATATGCGAACCTGTTCGAAGATTGCAAGGTCCTATTTTATATGAAGTGGAGGAAGTGTGCAGAAAACTCGAAGCTGAAGGCATCATCAGGCAATCTTTTTCTCCTTACTCAGCACCGGTAGTACCCATCAGAAAACCTGATGGGGCTATGCGGCTATGCATAGATTATCGAAAACTAAATTCTGTCACAAAGGGAGATTCCTTTCCCATTCCTAATCTGACAGATACCCTTTTTAGCCTTCAAGGCAAGCAATACTTTTCGACTATCGACCTTATAAAGGGGTACTATCAGGTTGAAATGGCGGAAGACAGCATCGAGAAGACTGCTTTCTCAACCCCATTATCCCATTGGGAATTTCTCAGAATGCCCTTTGGCGTAAAAAATGGACCTGCCACGTTCCAGAGAGCCATGCACTTGATATTAAGTCATCTTTCACCGGAAGAAGTCAGGGTTTATCTGGACGATGTGCTTATCATCACTAAAACCTTTGCGGAACATTTGGCAGTCTTAGAAAAGGTTCTTATTGCATTCAAAGACAACGGTTTCAAACTGAAACCTTCGAAAACGTATTTACTAAGACGAGAAGTAAGCTTCCTGGGACACGTAATTTCAAGTAAGGGTATGATTCCCTTGGAAAAGAATCTTAAGGGAATTAAAGACTTCGAAGCACCAACTACTGTTAGAAAAGTTCGACAGTTTATGGGACTGGTTAATTTTTATCGCCGGCATATACCAAACTGTTCAGTGATTGCAAAACCCCTGTTTGACCTATTAAAATGTAAATCAACCATCCTTGGACGGACGAATGTAACAGGGGCTTTTGACAAATTAAAACTACTCTTAACCAAACCCAACCCTTTATTAACTACCGGATCGTACAGAAAAAGCACAACCACTATTACTATATACAGATGCATCGGGAATAGGTGCAGGAGCCTGTCTTAGCCAGGTTCAGGATAATGAAGAAAAACCTATAGCATACATCTCAACAGTATTTTCAAAGGCTCAAAGGGGGTATAGCACTACTGAAAGGGAGGTTGCTGCTATTCGTTGGGCCGTCAGGTCATTAAAACCGTTCTTATACAAGATTAAAGTCATCATATACACTGATCATAAACCTATCCTCTTTCTCCAAAACATGCCACTTATAAACCACAGAGTCGCCCGAACTCTAGAGGAATTAAATGATCTTGATTACGAGTTTCACTTTACCAGGCAAATTAAATATAGTAGCAGACTTTTTGTCTCGTAATCCTTATGAAATTAAATCGGAAACAATTGATAAAAGTTATATCCCGGAGATTCCAGACGGATTTATAGAACATTCTATGCCTGGAGGAGGGGATTCCCTTTTTCAATGTTTTTCACAGTATTTATACAATAATGTAAGTCAACATATTGCACTGCGAGTAAAAATAATAGAAGAATTAATAGATCATCGAAAAACTATCATTTGCCCAACTGGAAAGGTGAAAACCAAACCCTTCAACATTAAAATTGTCAAAATCCCGGCCAACTTTCCATTTCACACAACAGTATTCAGCCTTTGCAACGATGTACAAAGTAAAAGTGCTGGTGTACAGTTCTAAAGAACACCCTCTTCAATTTGGGATATCAACCTCTGATTCAGAGGAGAAAACCTGTTACTTGTTTTGTAGAGGATGAATACCTTTAATTCTGTTAACACCTATGAACTTCGGGCATTATGCCGATGGTTACCCGAACATCGGTTACTTACTCCAAGCGAGATTCTCGCACATAATCCACCATTACAACCTGTTCCGTAAGCAACTCACACCAGAAGTACGAATTCATTATCATTTAGTGCAGAAAGGTCTTCATCGACCCTTAGATAACGTGCAAGTGCATGTTGAAGGAGGCTAGGTATGTGTATAACGAGAATTGACACAAATCTTTTCATATACCTTTACGAATGCCCTTGGGGAGACTCTGGTGGTGAGGAGATGATCTGGACAATGATTGGCGGTAATATCGGTGTTAAACGTGATTCTCTCTCTCTCCTTTTTGTGCGAATCTGCTGATCTAGAATGTACAGGATCTGAATAGAAACATAACATCGAGTGTCTCAAACCTACTGATACGTATCAGCAGACAATTGTATCCTCTTATAGAGAAGTTGCTTCCAGAACTAGGAATACTTTGAAGTCAGTGCAACCCTTCAAGGGATCCCTTTAAACTAGTCGAGTACATCCAAACTTTCTTAGTATTTTCCAAGCCCTTATAGACATTATAATCCATCTTTGCTGAATAGATCATTATCCATTACCTGATTAACCGTCGAAATCAACGAAGGGTATAAAGGGAGGGAAGCGTACTCATATATACTCACGTCTCTCGCACAGTACAAGGTTGCATATACATAAAATGATTTTAGATTGGTTGTTCGCAATACTAGTGGGATTTGGATCAGAATAACATTATAATGCTCTTTATCGGGATAAACTATCCTATGGAGCATTATCCCTAAGTGTTGCGAGCATGCATCAGATGTCACCTCTCTCTGCCACACTTGTCATTGAGACTTGCTGAGAAAATATTTCTAACGTCATCTTGGGCACCACAAAAATTGGTCATTACCACCTTAGAAAACTCCTTATCAACCACATTTTGAACTCACTACAGAAAGCCATTGGAAATCTTTTAACCAATTGCCTAAAAGTCAATAAAGGAAATGATATGTCAAACATATGCGTATGGTTTTTAATAGACCATTTTAAGTAATAAAAATGATTTGTGTGCTGCCCCCTGGCTGCTTTTTTGTTGCCGAAACCACATACCACTAACTTCGTCTACGACGATTGTGCACATAAGAGCTATTGACATGTCATTCTGCAACAACACCGTACAACGAGCTAATTTGAGAAATATTTATACTAGCTTTCAAACCTTACCTATTCTCAAAGGAAATTAGTATCTCACCATAACACTACCAGTAATTCCCCAAGCATCCAACCGGCCTTACTATGTCAGATATCAATGACCTATGGATGTTCTATAAAGCGGGCACCTCTTTCTTGATATACATTTTGCTCCTATTCCAAGGCTCTATCGGCATTCTATTTCAAATTGATTTTTTAATACACATCACTGGTACAACCCTGCCTTGCCTACCACCTCCCTTCTATAGAGGGTATGGCATAGAAGTCTCGCGAGTGATAACGCCCGTTTTAACGATAACGAGCGTTTGATGTTACTCTCTATAAAAGAGTATTTTCTCTACATCTCAGAATACTTCCTCAAACCCGGTCATTGGGAATATTATATATTAACCACCCTAAAGTACTTATTAAGTAGTATCCTCAGAGATCGAAACTCTAATCACAAGTCTGAAAACATGCCAGGAAAACGCAGGGAAAAACCACTACAGAAATCTGTTTTAGAGAGGCTCATGGAGTTCTTGCCATATACTACTTCCCCTGAACCCTCGTCTACGAACGATGGTGTTGACAAAGTATTACCAAATTTTCCAACACCCCGTTACTATATGCTCATAATCAGCACGCCTAAAAGTCCTACAGAAATATTTGCAACAGAGAGCAGTTGAAAAAGTTACCGGTGATTGTCTACTCACTAGAGGCACCCTTGAATTAGGGCCAATTTCCAAGGTTATGGAGCTGCACCCTTACTATCAAGCGTGCATATCAATTCGCCATATGCGAGGGACGTCTTCACATCGTTGAGTATCACAAAATTATAGATAAAGTAAAGGAATAACAGGTGAGGTGTGGGATACAAGACTTCAAAAACTCAACAGAGGAAAACCCTAAAAATTTTGACAATAATATTAACAATATTAGATGAGCTGCTTCAAATCCTCGAATCGGACTCAACATCTTTACTCTATCGGTATCTGAGATATACGAGCTCTCAAGACACGGACGTCAATTAGTATAGAGTCCACCTCTACCGACAAATAAAACGGTGGAATTCACCTTCCAATAAAATTAGATAACGTGAACGTCACATTTCATATCGAATTACTGTTAACTCACGATCACTTAGCTTCCTTGATGCTAATACAATATCCATATAGAGTGAGAGATTTTGAGGAAATAGAGCGAGAGTGTAAACAACACCTTAGATTAAATCTCTAACTAATATACATAAATATTTTGAAATGGATAATTCAGACGTAATGTAGAAAGAGTTTAGGGATTTCGGAATGCTTCACTCTCCGGATATATACAATATTCTATATAGTCATATATCATCCTAGAATCAAAGTTATACCTGTTAGCAAATCCTTTAAATCCGATCCCGGTATCACAGTATGATGGTGCGTAATCAAACATCTCCATACGATAAGGAGTATTTGATAGAGTCAAAAGTGTATTGAATAGTAGAATATTCTCATCATATCATATTGTGGGAATTTGTATTTCTAACTCCGGAACCAGATGTCTATATATATATATATTATTTTGATACCGTACTATATTAAAGATGCACTTTGCTTAAAACCGAATTTAGATTGCATATTTCTCCTAATACCATTGAAACTCCGACTTACATTTCTTATACTCCTATTAAATTAAGCTCAAGATAGTTTAAACACGGTTGGTCGTAGTGCTGTCCTGGCAGGAATGAGCAGGCTGTTAGTGATAGAGTATCCATATTGTTATGAGGTTATCGTACCACATTATCAGAGTCTTTACAGGCGCTCTTACTCACTAGCACAGAAATCTTGTACGACGGAACAATATGCTCAACTGTATAAATCTTAGCGAAGAAACATTACATCCAGATAGATAAGAATAGTACCTAAACTGGGACTTTCACATTTATTCAGATACCAGATGGCTTATCTCAATTTTATAGAGATCCCTGGTTGAGATACAGCATCTCGGGACCGCTTGACATCACAATAATCAAAGAGATTTTCTAGAATTGGGAACGAAGTGCTACCAATATTTATAAATTACACTTGCCATCTATTTCAAATTTTCACTATCTTCATATATTGAGAATAAATGCGAAAACTCTAGACGATTAGTAATGCAGTTTATTCCACGGCGTTTGCCCCAACCTTAATCTACTAATGGACTGTGTGCTCGGGGAGGAAAAGAATCTATATATAGTGGTTCAATCATTATACGGTTTCTTCTCTATAGCACTCTACGTTTACACGCCAGATGATTCTTCTCTAGAAGGAAAATACCCACAAATCCCTGGGTACAATACCCGGTTTATTCAATCATATAGATGTATAGACAAAGAACGGATTTAGCTCATACTGTCACATCGTACTATGAGCACAGAACACTTAGAAGAGGAGGATCCTGTTAGAAACGAGTTGTTTATAAATCCGTTACAATTCTCCTCTAAGGACGAGAATACTGTATATATTCTGTAGTGGTTGTGTGTGCAGCTTGATAAAATTGGAATCTGATGCAATAACTCGATTTTCCTGTACTTTGTTTCAATAAATAACGCATGTCTCCTTTTTCTCCTATAAATGTTGTTAGTTTACTCTCTCTTCTTTTCCTTGACATATACAGGCTAATAGGACTATGAATACGACAGCATCATTTCTCGCTCATTGTTGCAGTTGAGAAGAAATTTTAACCTAAAGAAAAACTGGAAAATTAACCAGAAAAACCTGAAATTGAGCCAGATACGGCAATTGTAAAATGCCTTCTCAGATGTGCATTTATCTCTCACTCTCCGACAATTATACTCTCGTTCCAATCTTTCCCTCGAGTCTCTCCTCAGGTGATGTTACTGTTGGGATGGATCCTTCTGAGGCGTGAAACAAGCCAAAACTGAAGACGAAGATCACTGGATTGCTTTCAATTCTTACCTATAATTGTAGCGTTTTTACGGTCTGCTCGGCGATATATTTTTCTGTAATTTTTTGTTTAATAAGAATTCGTTTTGATGTATTTCTTCCTGAAAAACTGAAATTAACTCGTAACGAACCTGGCTGATCATCGTTTCAACTTCCTCGACGATGACTCGCTCTCATCTATATGGTCCGCGCATGAGCTATCCATGACCCCTCTCAGTTCTCTCGTGCTAGTCAATCCTTTTCAATTTTTGCTCGTGTTCTCTATCACTCGGAGGCCACCACACCAACTTCGTTAGGCATTGACGCTCATCCTTGTAAGATCCACATTGCGAAAAGCAGAAAGACTACATTACCTTGAAAAGGTTAACAGACCAATAGCTCAAGTTATCTACACCGGATCTATCTCATAGGCTCACTACGTCTTTATATAACTACACCCAATAATTATCCACGTTACCAATACCTCGCCAAAAATTGTTTTGTGTGTTTTTTTCTATATATATTCTTAAAAATTTAATCATTTGTACAATAAAATGTATAAATTTTATTGTTTTTTTTTGACTGAAAGTTAGTCTATCCTCTCCTCCAACCTTCAGTTCCTACTTTATTAAACCGTGCTAAATACCATAAAAACATATGTGGGGGTGTGCTCTATCAATATGATATTTTTTTTTTTATATATATATACTTTACAGGAAATCTCATAGTGTGCGCATTATTTTGAGACTCTAAGTCTTCACAAGTATGAATATTTTTTCCTTTTAATACATTTCTCAGATTAATACTATATATGTTTGGCTCCCTATATACCCCTCACATGTACGGATAGCTCACAATATAATTAGTCTTACACGATACTTCTGGGGCGAGTGAATGACCAATGAACTCTCGAAACTCTAACAATCAACCATCAATCGTATCGAAAGTATCAATTAGGGCTAGTTATTACCGTTTTGAAGGACATTCCTCTCTAACAAGGTGTCTTTTTTGGTCTCATTTATTTTAAATAACATGCTTTAAACTCATTCCTCCGAAGACATCGATGGATGTTCTCTTCCCGTCCTCTCGACTTAATTTGGGCCTTCCATACGATACTACATTCGATATTTATCTCTGGTGTGCGGCCTTTTCTCTTCTTGTCGTATTAATCCACCTTTCTGATGATTTTAGGCCGCTATAGGAGTACTAAATAACGTCCTCTCCAGATTGTAACTTTTATTATGACGGCACAAGACGGACGTGTTGTCAATCCATATTATGGTAAGGCAGTATGTATTTCAAAGTGTACTTTAATAAAGTTAATCCTAAGATGAAAGTTTTTCTTGTCTTGATCTGCTATACTGTACCTATATATTATTATATATACCGGACTCTTCATAACGTTACATTAATAATTTTTCTAATTAGGTATATATTGTGCAAACATGACAACCTGGAAGGAAGTTTACAGGGTATTGGTATAATAGCTATCAACATTTCTGATCCTACTAGGATTTAATTGAACTAGGTGGATACATTATCACTTTGTCTACGATTAATGAATTTAACTATAGTACTCCACATGTTATCCGCTTATGCAATGGATAAAGGATAAACGCATTATATATATATTGTCTCGTAAATTGAGGCTACGTTATGCAGTAAATGAATCTGGAATTTCAGTTACTAGATTATTATGAATTTCTTATTAGATCTAAGTATTCAGCATTTATATGGTTAATATCTACGCTTGGCGGAACGAAAGTAGTATTCGATTTAGGGGGCTGTAGGGTCTGTACAATAAAGAGATGGGTATGAGACATATCCCCTAGATCTCCCCTTATATTGATTTTTAATGTTTTTGGGGAAATCGTTATTACGATTATATAAACTTTAATCAGTATATAGTAAGAAAAAATGACTAATTATAAAAAAAACAAAAAAAACCACCAAAAAAAACGTGCACCTTTTGTTATCAAAATATTAAATTCAAAGGTAGGACACCATTAGCGCAAAGTTATCAGATTCATGCTATACGACACAAAGAATCTTAAATATGAACATATCGAGGTATATTGAGACATCAATACAAACTCAAAACACCCAAATATATAACAACCCGTATGCTTGCCGGGCTGAGTTTTTATTTGTCGGGCTTTAAATGCCCGGCCAACTCTCGCTCCACCGAATCAGGAAATACTTGCGACCTGTTCTGAGCTGGTATCTGAGTCCTTAGACTAATACGGCCGGGGGTTCATTCGGAGTTTTTTCCTGCTCGTAACATATCGCGAACCAAACCGCTCGCCTCCCAAGACACTGCCGATTCTATGCTTGTGACATCTGAGCTCAAGTTATATCTACTCCGAGTGACACTTCAAGGGGAAACATCCAGAATGTGTCTCCCTTTGAATCATAACTCTCCTTTGAATCCTCGACAATTTCAATTCGAACTTTACCGATCGTCGATTTGTGTATTAGCGTCCCTCTTACTCAAGTGTCCAGCTCAAGCAGTATCGACGCTTAGCCAAGGTCCTTTTGCAACGACATTGATTATGACTTCCAGGAGCAGAGTGTGTAATTACTGACCGGCGCTCGTTATTCTTAATAGATTTGTCACTACTCGCTTTGGGTGCCAGAGTTCTTCCATCTACTTAAAATTTGTACCGATCTCCTACCTCTATTACGTCTGGAAAAAGGTTCATTCATTCTCTCTATATACCGTCATATACTTGAAGTAATATACTCACTCAGGGATTATAGAGCAGAATGGGACCTTATTGAGTGCGCTTTTTATCACACCACACATAACACTTTTCTTTTTTCTTTCTTTTATTTGAGTTATCTTCCCCTATTGTTTTCTCCGTCAAGGTTATATTATTTAACGTAGGTGGTGAGTAGGATAAAATGTAGGAGTTTTCATTTCTAATACAATAAGTATAAATAAGGTAGATTTATTTATTGTATATTTTTTTATACTTAAGCTTATGTAGTTTATTATATATAAGAAACTACTCATTTCAATTTCTCTGTATATTCTATTTTGGTGTATTGATTAGTTTCATTTCATGTGTATTAACTACAAGTCATATTTCTAATGATATGCTTTTCCAAGGTTTAGTGGGAGTCATTTTGAATATAATAGTGATCGATTATTTGATCCCTTAATAAGTCCTATGATACACAGGATGATGTACCCAATTACATGATTATAATAAGTATAGTTATATCTTTGTTTGTGTTTTCTAGGATAGATGTCCTTTGTAGCAAACTTTTCTTTCCTCAAGAATAGTCAGATTAGTGTTCTCGTGCATAGAATATCTAAGCGGAGTTCTACTGACCTCAATTCTTCAACAAAGTTTGTTATTTTCTTGCACAGAGATAAAACCCAAATGAGCTGTTTTACCTTTCTTTTTATTTTGTCATATCATCTTATAATTCTTAACGCGCATACATCTTCAATACACTTTGCTTTAGCTAAGTAAATTTTTTATAATGTATATATATATATATTTTATATAAGCTTAAAACTAAGGGTACAGGACCTTTCTGTTGAACCCTTTTGCTTCAGTGGAACAGTTATAAGTGCTGGACTCACTGCTCAGATACAAGTGCTTTTCTATTATTTTAATTGTGATGGCCATCAAAGGCTTTTTCTATAAAAATTCTCTGTTTCCTGTGTTAGTTATAAAGCAGAGTCAAGTAAGAATATTTGTTTGTTATACATAACCATTTAGGTGACTTTATTATAGGATACGTTTAATCTTAACAACCGTTTATTCATATCAATTTTATATTCAATCCCTTTAATCATGCCACAATGTATTTAAGAGTAATAAATATAATCATCTTGTCTTGTTGTTATGAGTTTATAATAAATATAAATGCAATTATCTCTGTCTTTATGATGTGCAATATTTATAAAATTTCGATTTATCTTAGGTCTTATTGAAAGTATACTAAATAAAAAGAATGAATAATTCGTAAAAGAGAGCCTGAAGGGAATATAAAGGAAAGAAATATAAAAATAAATAATTTTAATGTTTGTAATATTTTTATTTATATTGATAAGTTGCAATATTCTGTTCCTTGATCTATCCAGAGAGTTAATTGTGCATAAATACATTTCTTAGTTCAATACTCTAAGCCACTTGTACTGAACTGTTAGTGTATTAATTGTAACTTTTAAAAGTTAATAACTTACTATATATAAACAACATATTAAGAGTGCTACGTGAGAGTGATATAAATTAAAACTCAGTTTGTAATAAAGCTACTCAATATTATTATTAAACTCTAAAAATATTTAAAGTTATTTATACTCGTAGGTGTTTAGATTCATCAATACTTTTAATAACATTTATTAAACTTATACTTACTTATTCTTAGAGAGTAGGTATTATACGGAATCATATAGTCTTATTATAGGCTGTGTGTGTGGGAATGATAGATCAGATTTATATATTTTTAGTGTTTTAAGGAACATTATGTATAATATATTATATTCTAATTTCTTAAGATTCGATATCAGTACCTCAAATTTCCACAGTGGAAAATGTATACTGTGTAATTTTAGGGAATAATAAATTTACCTAAATTCTTGATATGCGATATATCAGGTATATAGAATTAATCAGGAGAAATCAAGATGCCAATAATCTTAATACAGTAATAACAAAGGATATTAGGTTGTAAACTTTTTAAATAATAAAAACTTATATATCTCTTGTTTTGCTGGCCAATCAAAAATCATTTGTAAGCTAATATATTTGTAATATAATTGTGAAGTATATGTATAAAATCTGAGATATATTATATATATATATATATATATTATATTATTATACATGTATATAAGAGTAAGTAAACAGATCTGTATATTTAATATATTTATTAAGAAATTATCACGGACTTTGTGTGCATTAATTCAACACTCAAGCTCTGTAATATATATATAATATATATATATATATATATATATATATATTATATATTATATATATATATATTTTTATATATATATAATTTAATTATATATATATATCTATATTAATATATATTATATTATCTATATATTATATATATATATATATATATTGGTTCTGATGTTATATATAACCACATCCTTTTAATATGCTGTAAGGGTAATAATGGATAATTAAAGACTCAATTGATAATGTAATTTACCTTAAGTTGAGATATAGTGTACTTAATTATCATTGTATTAACTATGTATAAATATGAGAATATAAATTACATTAATAACTTAAAATAACCACATATTCTCTTACCTCATTTCCTTTTATTGTACAATTTAAATGACAGAGTACATATAAAAAGAAAAAATTCCTAATAATAAAGGTAAATAACATCTGTAAGCTATTTGCTTTGGCTGAATTTAATGATATCTCTAAAAATCATTGAATTGTTGTGGCATTAAATCCTTGAATATACATTTTATTTTATATCATGTTACTGCTACTGAATGTGGAGCTGAACCTTTTATGTTTCTCATTATTGATAGAATTGATTTCCTGATTGTCCTCTTGCACCATATATCCTTGCTAATGCGATAATAGAGCACTGAATTAAATTTTATATAGATATAAGAATAGTTTACAATAGCATTTATAAACCAGGACGTGAAGGTCATTTAGGAGTGGAAAAGGACGGTGTGAAGTGTTCATGCAACTCAAATTATATTTTTTTTGCTTTTTATTTTGTGTGAGCTCATATAATCTTTATTAAACTAAATCTTATATTATCAGATTCTCTTGTTATGAAACTGATATTATTTTCATATCCATTTGCGAGAGACTTTGTAATGTCATATAACTACCATAAAAACAAATTTACACTTGCTCTATATATTCACCCTGGAATTCATGCATTCAACGTTTACTATCCCCTCAGTACAATTCTTACTCAAACATACCTAATAAAATATATAAATTATATATATATATATATATTATTTAATATAATATTTATATTAATATAATTAATAATAATATATAATATTAATATATATTAATATATATATATTATATATATTTATATATGTATACTTAGTTTTATTATATAGCAATGATGATTTATTTTTGATAAAGTATCCTTCCTATTATATTATTTATAATATCTATATTAACTCGAGTGATATGTTTGTTCTCAAATATGTAGTAGTTATTTTTCACTTATTTCCAATATATTCGTTTTTTCATACTGCTTCTATTAAAAAGATAATAATTCTCATTTAATATTCATATCTCATATACACTTCTTCGTCTCCTATCTCATAATGCATTAATGACTATATATTGGGTGTCTTAAATGAGAATGGTTGATGTTGAGATGAGAGTATATTATATTATATCCAAACTACATAATATAGGCTACAATCAAAAGGTTAATTGTGAGATGATACAGCGTGATGACATGAGTTAATGGACTCATATGAAGGAGTTAGTAAACCTATCTACGATTGACTTTATATTGTATATACTTTACTAATATATTAGTGGTATAAAGTAAAACTATCATTAGTGGTGCGTTTTCTATAGCAATATTCTATATAAAATACATAATCTGGCACATAAATTTCTCATAAGCTAACTCTCTTGCTTAATTAATTTAAGTTGTGATAAAAAATACATACTCTCAAAACCTTCCTTCCTCATATAGGCTCATTTTCTAGTATTATATCTTTAGTATATAATTCTTGGCTGATCCTATTTTTATTCTTCATTTCATCACATATAACTACACTAACTATCAATTACAAATCATATACATTTGCATCAATAACTAAGATAACAACATTATATACACTAATATCATAACCTGTTATTAATTTCCTTATATATATAATTAGATAAGTGGCAGGTCTTACTAATAGGGTAGTATTATATTTATTTTTAATTATTATTATTATAATCTGTGAGTGAACTATAAGAATATTAAGATTAGACTTTTACCTTTTAAAATAGCCTTTCTGTATGCTACGTGGCTTTAGTTTATACTGAAACTCACATCTCTCCAATTTATCTTGTGACTAAATGTTACTTAATATAATTTAATTTCTAGAGAAGACATGCCCTATCTCGTATTATAATGTATATTTGTAAGTCATCTCATTATTTCCTCTACTTTTTTTGATATATAATTCATTTTTATAAATCCGATCGCCGTATATATACACCAAATGTGTGGATCGATTTGATTGAGTACGCCTTTAAAAGTAGCCCCATTCTCCATTTATCATCATAACGTTCTATATCTTTTATTACGATTCTTTCTCTCTCTGTCTCGCAGATCTCATAATAATATTTCTCGTGCGTGACAACTTAACTACGTAAACTCTCTTCTCTTCATTCTCATCTCTCCTCTTCGTCTCTTGCTCTCTTTTCTCTTCTTGCTCTCTCCTATCTCATAGCGTCTCATCTTCTCTCTAATCTCTCTCCTAGTCTACTCTTTCTCTACTACTCTCTCTTCTATCTTTAATACTTTATATCAAAGGATCCTGCATCTTTTACTGTTGATCTTAAGTATAGTGTCAAGTACATTCGTCCTTATTAGATTGCGGATGTCGTGAGGATCTAATACGACATCTTTATAGAGCATTCCTCACGTATGTACTATCCTTATTGATCTAAGCTACCTTTAACTTCGTGCACGCATAAGCTCCTCCATTCTAATATTATATACTCTACAGTCTCGTCATTTTAATGGGTACATCGTATACTAAGTAAAGATTTATAGAGCGCTTTATTTCCTATTCATATCTATTTTCCCTCACGATATACATATACTCATATTAGATTAAATTGTGCACCATCATTTTTCATACTGCCGTGATGTTCGGGACTATATAGTTTCTAGGAGAGCGAATTTTTCGATATATGTAGTCATTAGTTTCTGTCTCACTCACTTGAATAATACCTATATAAACTACTTACTTCATTAGGTGGTGTCGAATTTTGTTACGCTCTTTAGCGCATTTTTTCTTCACTGAGTATCGATCCCATGCTCAGCTCTCTCATTGATTATTTTGTATTATTATAGGATATAAATTTACTATTTATATAAATCTTTATAGTTTATTAATTAATATATAATTTATATAAATTTAATCCACAGATTTTATATATATTAATACGTTTTGATTTAGAGAATCATTTATATGATTATATTTATTTATTATTAAAGTTAATATTTTACTATAAATAATATAGTATTAATATATTTTTTTATATAGGACTTATAAACAATATATTATTTAGTATATATATTAGTCCTAAATCTATATATTAATTGGGTATGAGTATTATAAGTATAATATTAGTTATACTTTATATTTTGATGATATATAGGTATCATTTAAATTATTTGTAATATAAGTTATATTTGTGCGTTCTTTATTTATTTGTGATGGTAAACTCCTCCAGTCTTTAGTATGTAGCATAGTCTAATATTTATTTATGTGTTTAAAAGACATTGGGTGAGCGATTGAAACTTCATTTCAGAATATCATAATTCACCTTTATCTATCAACTAGGAAAGAAAAGGAGTTGATCTCCTTTATGCTCCCTCTGCGAGCCAAACTGTAAGTCTGAAGCTACTTTAGAAAAGCGTCGAACTTTTTCATGAGTGCTATATAGTCATGATCTAACGTGGGTTGGAAACGATGGTAGACCCCAATCTGTGGTTTAATGATAATATTTAATTAGTAATGAATTCCGTGCGAGATCGAGATTGTTATCTCGCGCTACTGAGACTATGTAGTGTAGTGCATATGAATTTAATATTACTCACTAGTGTCTGCCCTAGACTCAGAATTATTATATAATATGCTATCCCCTCCCGCCATTTAATATTAAAATAATTACTTAGTGTGTAGTTGATTGAAAGTGACCAAAGAGTTAGCCTCTCTCCCAGTAATTATAACTTGGTTTGTGTGGTTCGAATTATAGTGTTTAATGTTTGAGAATATATGTACAATCCTCAATTAACTATTGTGTTAGCTTTGTTTTAAATTTAATACATATTAATAATGATAACAATGAATCATTATTGTATGTGGGTACCGAAGTTGGTTCGCTCCGTTTGAGACGGTTTATGGAACCGTCTATTATTTACGTATACCTAGCATTATTATATTAGCTAATTCCCCCCGGTCAAACTTGCGTTATTATATAGTAGTTATTACCGTAGGAGAACAACCCAATTCTTTGTAGTCTATATATATATATATATTATATATAGTGAGTTATATAATATATATATATATATATATATAATATAGGAGTTTATTATACCCTCGATATAGTAGATATATGTTCTTTTCTTGGGTTCCCCTTTGCGACGGTTGGACCGTATTCGCTATATTAGTGGATTATACTAAAAAAGGGCGCCCTCCACGAGGTAACCTATAATCATCTCTCTG
>JABUQX010025021.1:7500-10000 GCA_015478945.1 Trachelipus rathkii | reverse complement strand
TATATATATAATAGATATAATATAATAATATATATATGAAAATTGCGAGGATACTTCCCTCGCTTACCAAACAAAACGTGGAATACCTCATGAATTTTGTTGTATTACTTTTGTTTAGAAAATAAAAATATTTTAAGGATAAATAGTCAAATTTAATATTTATATTTTGGAAAATATATTAAAAATTTTTAACAAAATCCTAGCTCTTTAATAAATTATCAATTTTTTAAATAATTTATTTATAAAACAAAAATGGAAAGATTTTTATAATAAGAATAACTATTAAAATTATTTTTTTAAATGAAATACTTTTTTAGTTATAGTAGTTATAAATAATACCTTTAATAAGTAAACTACCTTATTTGTAATATTGCAGGGGAAATATTAAATATCCTAACGGCTGGTCACCCATTTTCGAATGAAATTTGCCAAGAATATCAGAAAATGATGTTGCATTTAAGGAAATGCGTAATTAAGAATACAAAAAAAACTTGATTTAATGCGAATTTCACACACACACACACACACACACACACACACACACACACACACACACATACAAAATATATATTAATATATTTTTATATAATATATATATATATATATAGTATATATATATTATTTATATATTATTATATATATATATATATATTGATATATATATAATATTATATATATATTATAAAATTAATATATATATATAAATAATATATATTATATAATATATATATATATATATATAATATATATAATATATACATTAGTTGATTGCAGGAAACATCCGCATCCGCATCCGCACATTTTTAAAGATCCGCATCCGCATCCGCGCTTGTGCCTGCGGATGTAGAGCGGAGTTTATTGTCGAGATTTGATAAAGAATTTTATAATGAAAAAATGACTTTAAGAATTGAATCTGAAAAAAGAAAATGAAAATGAGAAATGAGAAATGAGTTGAAGGCATATTCAAAAACGTCTTGATATTCCATATCTTAATGTTATCAAAAAGACATTCCAACTCGCTAGAATAGTACACTTCATATGATGGAAGGAATGGTTTTTGCTCAAAGAACCTCTTGCTTTCGTACGCCAGTTCGTATTTCAAAGTTAACATTATAACATTCTTATTAATGTGGAAAATGACATCACATCACACTGCATTAAGCTATTGAAACCATTGGAAGAAACTACCAAAAAAATCATCGGCTCTACAGCTTCTGTCTCCGATGTGATACCATTAATCTCAACGCTAAGGAAGCATTTTTAACCATCTTCAAATGAAAATTATGACGGTTTAAAAAAGAATGAAAGAATGAAAGATGTAATTAAACTAGGCTAGAGAAAACGCTGTGGTTCTTTCTGATGAAATTAATGACTTATCATTGCTATATGCAACTTTACTATAGATCCCGTTGTTATACAAGGCGAAATTTTTTGTAACAGATATTAGAAACAAAGTTAAATCTTACTTTGTTGCTTAAGTGAAAACACTTCAATCCGGAACAGTCTATTAAATTCGCCAGAGCCATTAAAAGGAAAAATGAATCTTACAAACCAACACCTGTCTACAAGTAAATTCCGAATAACAGATTCCACTGGAATAGTTCTCACGGTCCAGTTAATGATGAAAGAGAAGAAACACCGCGACGCCATTTACAAAAAAGATGTAAGCGCAAATGATTGGAGAAAACTATCCGACAATAAACCCAAAAAACAAAGAAATAAAGAAAAACGATTAGAACATTTCAGAATGATGACTTTCCAAATCAGGTTGGGGAAAAGGTTAAGCCAAAACGTTTACCCCACGCTTGGAGGAAACTTGCAAGGAAATACGGCCTGTCCTCCAAACTTAGGTTCAAGTTCGAGAGTATTTAGCAATGCTGGGCTCTCAGCAGAAAAATTGATGTTTCTCAAGCACAACCTTCCTATACTTGAATTTCAATACTAGTGCAAAAAGTATTTATATAATCCATTCTAAAATCTCTGTTCACATTAAGGCGAAGGTTTGGGGAAAAGAGCGTTGGTGGGGTTGCATTTTGAGTGAGTCCAGTCCCGTACCCTGGTACACAATTATATTAATAAGATTTGTGGCTAAACCTCGAAATATATATCTAGTATATATATATATTATATATATATATATATATTATAAATATATATATAATATATTTATATATATATATATTAATATAATATATATATATATATATATATATATATATTACTATATATAATATATATATATATTATATATATATATATATATTATATATAGTTATATATATATAAAAACATCCGCATCCCGCGGATTATTAAAATTCAAACATCCGCATCCGCGATGCGAAAAATGAACATCTGCTGCATCACTAGTCTGTATATTATATATATATATATATATATATATATATAGTAATATATATATTTTATATATATATATATAATAATATATTATAATTATATATATATATATAATACAATTATATATATTATATATATATATATA
>JABUQX010025020.1:0-29337 GCA_015478945.1 Trachelipus rathkii | reverse complement strand
ATTTTATTTTACTGCTTGTACGAAATTTTAATTAAAAACATATCTTTACCAGACCTTAAAGCCAGATAAATATATAGAGGTGTTACCTAACACTAAGGGGGATTAGTATGCTTTTTGGTTTATGCGTATCTGTTTTAACGCATAGTTTTCTAGGTTCTTTATGTTTTACTGTTAGCTTATTGTTTTACTGTTTTTCTACTAACTATTTATTAACTTATACTTAAGCAGTTAAATCAGTAAATCAATAGAGGTTTATAACCTGAGGGGATTAGTGTGCTTTTAGTTTAGTGTTTTACTTAGACTTAACTCGTTTTACTGCATTTAGCCATGTTTTTACTGCTGTAAGTATATGTTTTACTGCTTTAACACAATTTTTTACATTAATTACCTTTAAGCCCAGTAAATCAGTTAATCAATAGAGGTGTTACTAACACCTAGGGGGGGCTACGTGATATGTTTTTACTGCTTTACTGTTTGAAATCAATGTTTTCTGCTTTAACTCATGTTTTACAACTCTTATAATGCTCCAGTCTCACTTATGATATGGTTATTATAATTTATTGTTATTGCTTTAATATGTTATTACTTATCTTTTATTCATATGTTTTACTGCTTTAATCATATATTTATTTTTCTAATATATGTTTTCTTTTATATTTTTTATTTTGTTTTGATACTTTTTATTTACTTCTTAATATTATTTGTTATTCATTTTTATTATTATTTTTATTATTTTATTATTTTTATTTTATACTTTTTATTATTTACTTAGTGTTATGCCATTTTTCCAATTTGAAATAAAGATTCCTAAAATTCATTAGACCAATTGACACATCCACACACAACCACACACAAGACAGCACAAACACAACAACTTACGCCGATGACATCAACATACAACGTAAAAAAAGCAACACCACAACCAAAAACAAAACCACAACACACACACACACCACACACCACACAACACAATTTATTTACACAAAGTATTAATTTATTAAACACTTTTTATTCTTTAAAAATTAAATTTCTACTTTTATTACTCATTAATATAACTAAAAGATAGTATCATAAGGGTTTCTAAAATTAAACTATAAACCACACTTATCCTTGATCGCAGCCTTTACCTGCCCATGAGTAACCTATGTAACCCAGAAATAAAATATCATAACTCTCAGTTTTAAATATACATTTACTACTAGACATCTAAGAAACCACCCAGTTGAACATAAGAACTAAATATTGCCTTAAGCAATAATCCGTTAAATCAGTAAGGCAGCCCTCGCACTCGCTCAGTCATCAATTCCCATGCTATGCACGTTATTGTTCTAATGACCTTTATCTGCTTATTAAATCTCCTTTAGCCTGTAATAAGTTCTGCCTCTCGTCCTAACCAGTATTCAGTAAACGATGAATAGTATTATTAAATATTCTAAGTTTTTATATAAAATAACAATTATTCACTTAATTTAATATTATTGCTATTATAGTACACCAATGCTTAACAAAATATTCAGTTTATTTAATATTTCGAGGTTTTCTTTATATTATTTTTTATCTATGTACATGACACTTTCATCATCGCGAGGTTCACACAATCAGAATCACCGACATCATTTGTTACTCCGCTATATTAACAGTGACTAACTAACTTTCTTTTAAAAATCGTAGTTGACTACCAGTTCTATTATAATGCCCTCAACCGCTAAATTTCACTAGAGAATTATAATTCTTTTTGTATCCTGGAAGCGAATCCTTAAGCCTCAATAATTTCAGAGGTCCAAAAATATATTCTCCCTCTTATAAGGACCTTTTTCTGTAACACTTCGTGGCGTGCTCAATTATATCACTACCGTTAAGGCCGTACATTCTAGCCTACAATAATATTAGAGCAGGTTAAGCTTTTGTCAGACGCAGAGCTATTTAATCTTAAGACAACCTTAATCATACAAGGTCAATAAAGTTCCAACGTCTCAATGAATGTCAATTTCACAACAGTAATCAAGACTCGAAGATATCATTGATTTATGTATTTTTCTTTATATATTTTCTAACTGAAACATGTTGGATCGTATATAACATCCAGCAAGATACTCATTATTAACTGACTAATTTACGCCAGTGCAATATCTTTATATCTAGTATACATAATATAAATTAAGATTATATTATATAATATATATAGATTCATCTCATCTGCATCTAAACAATTCCATAATAACGTGACTTGTATAATAAGTATATATTTATATATTATCATATATATATTATAGAACTATAGTTTATTATACACTTAAATAGTATATTATAATAGAGTGATGCCGATGAAGCGCCACAGTGTCAAGATAGGGCTAAGATACTTATTATTATTATTTATATATATATATATTATAATATATATTATATATATAATATATAAATATAATATATATAATATATGCTGGCCAATAGGTTATACAGGCTATACTGTATAGCGAAGGTTGATGTATTACTTCAAACTTGAGAGACAATAGTTTTGGAGGGTTTACTAGGTTCGCTAAAAAATGTTCCAAAATTGAGAGAAAGAGTTGAAAGGATATTAGAGGGTGAAGAGCTTTTACTTTAATAACCTGTCCGTTCGAACATTCCTACACGTACACATAGCAATCACATCCCACGATATGTTTGGAGTTAGATGTAACTGAAAGATTAAATTACGGATTCTTAGTTAATGATGGGTTTCATTATACTTTTTTACTATGACCTTATTCTAGATACTTTGTTAAAAGCTCATTAAGATAAAATCAGATACAGTGGCTGGCTGAGTGAGAGAATTTGGATGATGATAGATATCCAAATGATTTGCCGGATAGGGGGTAGCGAATTTCTAGGTAGAGAGGTTCAGGAAATTATTACTGAATATGATGTAGGTGGAAATTATAAAATAAAGACTGCTATTGTGGCAGAATTCAGCGTACGATTAAAGAACGAATGCATAGATTTTTACTAAGATTAACACTTTTAAGTATTTGACTACTCGATAGACATAGCTTATATTCTTACAAACTAGATTCGTTTCATGAACTATAAAGACAATCCTTTAAGAAATGCTTGAATACATGGTGATTCAGAAACCAGAGGCATATTTGTAAAATTTAAATAAATCAGAATAAAGGTAAAGATTATGTAAGAGTGTCTGAGCTGATGACAGGTTTAGAAGGATATGAAGCGGATGGTGTAGAGAAGTTTTAAGGTATAGATTGTAAAGGATTTCTATGAAGGGTTGGTATTTATTCAAATTTGTAGATGGAAATCCTCAAAAGGGGATTTTTATAAACAAGAATACACGCAATGAATTCGATCATAGAGTAATTGTATAAAATAGAAAAGGTAAGATTAAGGAAAACAGCCAAGGGTAAAAATACAACAGTACTCGGTATATTATAGGAAGGTTCAACCTAAAAGCTCAATTCATTTATAAAATGTTAGTAAATACACGAACATTAATCATTAGTCATCGAAAATGGAGAAGTGGTAGATCACTGTATTTAACTCTCCCAGTTTCATCTCCTTGGATCTACTATCCTAGATATAGTCTCGAGTTTTACACGATGCTACATGAATCTCAGCTTAACAGAAGATCTCTATTTGGCGCGTAGGCTGTGTGAATGATATTAGACGCAAATATGAAAATCTCCCTCAGACGCGTCATTGGATTGGTATAAGACTGAGATTAATATTGGATCTATATTTAAAAATAAAAACACATCCGATTTTAAACGTGTCAACCTATATTTTTATTATATATATATATATATATATTATATATATAGATATATATATTAGTATTATAGTATTATATATTTATATATATATATATTATATAATAATATTATATATATTATATATATATTTATATAATAATAATAAATATAATAAAATAAATATAATAAATATAATAAAAATATATATAAAAATAATTAATATAAAAAATAATAAAGAACATATTGTTAATAAATATTGATGTAAAGCAGTTAAAGCAGTTAATTAATCCCTCTAACCTTTGATTGTAAGCACAAACGATATTGATTTACTTTTTACTGTCTTAAGGTCTGAACAGTATATGTTTTTAATAAAATTTCGTAATTGTAGTAAATAAAATGATTTATAAACAGAACTCTGTGTTTTTCTTCTTACAGTACAATTTATAAATAAAAAAGTTTTAACCAGTTAATAATTTCTTTGTTCAAAGATATGATTGGATTTTTATAGGAAGTTTTAGAGGTCTTAGATATTTTAGTTGTATTGATGTTGAATAAATGACGTATTTAATTAAACATTCAAATCAAGTGAATAAAATTATACGTTATGTTCATACAAAAGAATTATTTGATATGTTTAACAGGGAGGGTCTATGGGCTAATTTGTGTGTGTGTGTGGTGCCATGGTGTGTGTGTGTGTGTGTTGTGTGTGATTGAGGTGTAGGTGTATGTTATTATGTGTGTAGTGTAGGTGTGTGTGTTGTGTGTAGTAGGTGTGTGTGTGTGTGTGTTGTGGTGTGTCGTGTTGGATGTTTTGGTGTGATATGTGTTTTCTTAAATATATACATTAGGAATGAAGTAATAAAATAAGTTATAATACAAATAAATAAATAATAAAATATAAAATATAATAAAATAAATAAAAATAATAACTAAATTAAATAAAAGTATCCAAAACAAAATAAAAAATATGGGTTTAAATTACTTACGATCATTATATGATAGCAACAGTAATATGAGTTAAAAGCAGTAAAACATGAGTTAAGCAGTAAAACATATGATTAAAGCAGTAAAAATGAGTTTAAAGCAGTAAACAGACGTGGGCCAGTAAAAATGATTAGCAGTAAAACATGAGTTGAAGCAGTAAAGGAAAACAAAAGAATACTAATCCCCCTAGGTGTTAGGAAATAAACACCTCTATTGATTTACTGATTTATGATATATAGGTTGGTAATGTTATAATATGTGAGTTAAGCAGTTAAAACATATAAGCTTAAGCAGTAAAACATGGGTTAAAGCAGTTAATACATTGAGTCTAAGCAGTTAACACTAACAAACAAAAGACATATCCCTACGGTGTTTAGCTAAACCCTTATTTGATTTTGGTTTACTGCGTTTCAAGTTGTATTTAATTAAATATGTGACGTTTAAAACGCTAAACATATAGCTTGAGCCCAGGATTAAAAATGAGTTAGCAGTAAAACATTGAGTTAAACAGTTAAAAATAAAAAAAGATACTAATCGCCCCTAGGTGTTAGGATACCTTATTGATTATACTGATCTACTGACTTTAGGTCTGTAAAGTATAATGTTTTTAATAAAAATTTCGTTAATTGTGAAATTAAAATGTTTATATATACGGACACTTTGGTTTTTTTTCTTCTTAATTGCATTTTTAAAAATTTATTATTAAATTACTAAGAATTTTTAAAGATGTCTGTAATGAGTTACGTTTTAGGTTCGAACAATTTGTTTAATAAAATGTTTAGTCTATTTTAAGAAACACTTTGGAATACCAAGAGGGCTTGTCGATTATTGTCTTATATACGTGTGTATAAGTGTAAATGAAGTGTAATGTCTATGGTGAGTGTACTTCTAGTGAATGTGTTGTATAAGGTAGTGTAGCTGTTGTGTGTAATGTGTGGTGTGTTTTGTGACCGCTTGTGTGAATGTAAATGTAAGTGTTATGGCGTAAATGCAAGTGTCATATCTACTCTCTGCTCTCTCGTATGTTGTTATAAGTGTCATAGTGAATGTGTGTTAGTGAATAGTGTGTGTATAAGGTATAGTGAAATGTGTGTGTGTGTGTATAATAATTTATGTATGCGGGATGTGTGTAGTTGTGTGTATGTGTGGTGTGTGGTGTGTGGTGTGTCGCCGGATGGAAAGTTAGGACAAGTCCATACAGGTCAGGTACCCTAATTGGACCCTCATGTTAGAAGAACCTACCCAAGGTAGGCAATCAGTCTACCGGTGAGTCAGCAGGGGCGGTGGAGCTGGTGCAGCTGAGGATAGGTCGTAGGCTGGGTGTATGGTAGGTTAAGTGTCGCTGTTTAGTAGGTTAGTTAGTCTAGGTTAGGTTAGGTTTAGTTAGGCAAGGTTAGGTTAGGTTTGGATCGTCGATCCAGATAGGTTAGGTATAGGTTAGGTTAGGTTCAGCGTTTAGGTTAGGTTAGGTTAGGGATGTTAGGTTAGGTTAGGTTAGGTTTAGGTGTAGGCTAGGTGTAGGCTTTTGCTTAGAGCTCATCGGCATGCAAGCGAAATTATGGTCCAACAGGTTAATAATATATATACTTTATATATATATATATATTATATTATTTATATTATTATAAATATAATATATTTATATATATTATATAACTTATATATATATTATTATATATATATATAATATTATTAATATGATATATATGTTATATATATTCTAATATTATAATATATATATATATATATATATTATATATCAGAGATGGAAGATTATGTTCAGATACAAAATATTATTATATTAAGTTTGCTAATATATTATATATATATTATATATATATATATATTATATTATATTAATTATTAATATATATATATATATATATATAATACTATATATTATAATATTCGGCAATATATAACGTAAAATGTAAAACTTGCCAAAAAAAGGGAGAAAATTATAAACTTTCAGCCCCTTTTATTTTAAAGCATTTTATTTTATTATGTCTAAATATATATAATAATATTTGGTCTGACCAATACGCCTCATATTCAATGTTATATATGTAATAACTTTGATGTAATTTTGTTATTATAATATATATAATTATATATATACTATATAATTTTTGTTATATATATATAATATATATATATTATTATGATTATACTATTTTATATATTATATATTATATATAATCTATATTACGTTCTCGAGTAGTATAAAGTGTATATCATTAATATAATATTAGTAATTAAAATAAACTTACTTACTAAATTTCATTACGGGTCTGGTAATTATCTACGTTTTTAATTAGACATTAGCATTTATATTATATATATATTTATTTTATATATTATACTTATTATATACTTAATAATATTATTATATATATTATAATAGTATATATATTATATATATCTATATATACTATACATACTATATATAGATTATATATATATATATATATATATATATATTATTATATATATATATATATATATATATACTATATATTACAGTAATAAATAAAATATAAATTGGACTAGTTAATAATAAGTTTATTAGTTAGCCCGGAGAAAGATACTTTTTATATTCTGTAAGCATTTTAAGAAATATTTTTATTTTATTTAATTCATGAGGTTAATTTTTTTATTATAATTTGAAAATATGTATTATAACTTCCAGGCGGTCTATTATGACAGTTATTTGGGAGATTAATCAAGGGCATGGAGGCTTTGAAAAATCGATTCCCTTAATTTATTAGAAACCTTTTGCACTTTAAGTGAAGAGGAAGCCTCACTGACAGCCGGAGTTCGTACGAAATTAGTATTCACTGACGGTTTGCCATCCTCAAGGAATTTAATACTTTTTACAATATTATAAAAGCCAAAATTCTTTTGTACATAAAGCTATTATGTCTATTGGATATAATATATATATTATATATTATACTACTATATATTATATATATCTATATACATATATATATATATATATATATTATATATTATTATATATAATATATATATATATTATAATATATATAATTATCATATATATATTTTTATATATTAATGGTGGAAGTAGTTTTTTAAAATGATTCCTTATACGAATATACTTAAAATATCTTGTGTAATAGTCACCCTAGCTTATTGGACGTTTCAACTATGCGTATGGATTCTTATGTGTGGCTTCTTTAGCGGAATTCTCACCTTCAACGCTTTGCGAGGGCGATTCGGACAATGAAACAAGGTCTCTGCGGAAACAACAACAACGACGCGCACGAAACTAGCGGAGGCTGCAACCAGCGATTGCGATTGCCGATGGCGTATCGTCTTTGCGACCAAACTTGCGTTGATTTCAACAGCGGACTGCGGAATTGTTTAAAAAACGCGGACGGGGCGAAGGAGATGAATTTGCGGATTTCATCCGACGACAATGACGATTGAAAATTAGGACGATGATATTAACAAGACGATTTATTAAACAAAATGGCGGAACGAATCAAAAGATTTTGCTTAAAAAAAAAAAAAAAAAAAGCAGTCATGGCCTCTACCTTCTAAATGGTAATGACCTCATAAACTTAAAAAATAACTAACTAACGTATCAGAATTTGGGGGGGCTCAACCCCCCCCTTTGGCGGTACCCTGGGGTGAATCCATAGCAAAAATCACAGGAAGGACGTGAGGAATCTGGGATGACAAAACATCACCCCAAAAACACCATGAACACGTAAGATTCCGCTCGGATAGATTTGGACACTCATAATATATTATATGATGTACGTTAGGATTGCAGAATTTGAGCTGAATCAATTTAGCTACCAAATCTAGTCCACCCGGACTTGGTGATAACCTTACTACTACTGTTAATTAATGATAGCCACTTTAACTTGAATCTTGGACTTGACACAGAGCTATATTGCTACTTAGTTTCTGATATATCACAGATTGAGAAAATCTGAATTATTTGAAAGACCTTGAAATGGTTCGAAGTGGCTGCAGTACTGAAGGGTCATTTTGGGCGATTAATTTTTTTTAGTTCAATGCTAGAGAGTTATCAACCCCAAAGTCCAAATAGAAACCATCCGGGTTCAAATTAATATAGGTATATATGCTATTATATTATACTTTATATAATATTATATATATATATTATAGATAATATATTTAATATTATATATAAATTATATTTATTATTTATATTATTATATTACTAATATATATCTTATACATAATACAGGATATGGATAGGGTAATTATAGTTATAAATAATATAATATATATATATTATACTATACTATATAATTACTTACTATATATCTGTTAATACGTACATATAATAAATATATATATAGTATATATATATTAGTTCTATAAATATGTATAATTATAATATATCAGTAATTTATACTATGTATACTATATATACCTATAAGTTAATTATCCTTAATATACGTCATTGTACTATTATATATACATCACATAATACTCATATATATAGATTGTAACTATTAAACCACATACTAACTCAATATCGTATTAATTAATCTATAATTATATATAATATTATTAAAATATATTATTTAGTGTTATTCATGATATTCATTTTTATAGTTTATAATAGTATTTATTATATAGGAAGGCCATTATTTGGATCTTCTACCGCGAGCCTACCCCTGGGGAAAGTACTAGCAACCCAGGCCTCTCTCTAAAAAATTTAAAAACCTCATGTCACAATGTAATATAAAATAACTCAATTTTACCATTTATCACTCTTAAAATAATGTTAAAAATTGTTATACAAGAACGCTAATTTTACAATTAGATCATTATTCTCTTGCGAAACATTAATTTTCATAAGGATATAAGACCTGGAGATTTTTGATTTGTGCCTCAAGACAAGAGCTATGAACCTTAATGCTTTCGCAATAATCAGTATCAGTTGTCACTAAAGCGCACGTAAAAAGATACTTATTCTTATATTTGATTTACTTTGAGGATTTTTTACAAAGCCTCCTATCGATCAGTTTGGCTAGAAGGAATACCAATTTGTTTTAACAAATATAAACTCAAATAATTTCTTTAACATTTATATATATATATGTTTTATTATAACTATAAGTATATATAGTATAGGTATATACTATATATATAGTAATATAAATATATTATATTCACAATTATAAATTTCTACATCTGATGATCATCCGATATAATATATTTATTTCTTATACCTTACTTTTTATAAATTCATATGATATATATTATATATAATTGGTATATATATAATATGATAAGTACTGATGGCAGATCGTCTTGGATTAGCTATTTCGTATCACCTTAAACGACTATATATGTGCATACAGTATTAAACGGCAACATTGTGAGAATGATGGTTTCAAATTTTAGTCCTGGAAAATGTGTAAAAAAAAAAAAAAAAAAAAAAAAAAATCTCAAAATTACATAAGCCAAAGCGAAAAGGAATACATTTATTTGGACATCCTCGGCGTAGAATCTATCACATAAGAAACTTGCAAAAAAACTACTCACATAAATAAAACAAAGTGTATTGTTAATAATCAGCTTATCTAGTAATAGATTGAGAAGGCCTATTTAGAGACCTTTTATTGATTATTCGTTAAAATAAAATATGTTTACATTTAAGTATATAAAATTTTGATCTTGATCTTACTCGGGGACACATAAGAGGCGCGCTCGAGCGAGATATGGCTGGTAACGATTGTCGGGGAGACCCCCCAAGAACAGAGGAGTAAGTTTTTTGGACACCCAAATACCAAAGAGCGAGAAACCCCTATATAAGGGTGGGGAATTAGTCCTTACTCTCCGTAGTTACATCGCAAGGCTCCGGAGACGCGACACTACCCAATGCGGTAGCAGGATCATACCCTGGTGATTCACGGTTTTTTAGTAAAAAAAACAAAAACATTTTGAACATAGAAAGTCTATCTATCTTCCTCTACCGTTAACGAGTAAAAGGTCTTAAATAGGCTCTATCATATTACTATAATTATTAACAATTGAATTTTCTTTTTTTTTGGTTTTTCCATATTTTCTTGTTCGAAGCAATTTTTAGGTAAATTTATATGTGTTTCGCTGTAGCTGATTGTAGTTATTTTTTATTATGATTCTTGACATATATATAATTATATGAAAAATAAAATAATACATATTATTAATATATAAATTTATACTATTAAGTTAGTGAGAATCTCTCCGTGCTCAAGTAATTTAATTTAGTTTTATTTAAAAACTTATAACTTTATTTTTTTTTTTGTCTCTTAATCTCTTTTTTTTAACTCTTCAGACTAAAAAATTTAACGAACACATGGAGTAAAGGTTAATTATCGAATTTTCTACTGTTAGATGGATAATTAATTAGTTTGAAAAGATTGAACATTATATTGTGGTACGAATTCTATATCCAATGACGTTTTTCTGAATCTTTTTTTATTATATTTTTTTTTTAAATTAGCTCCTTTATTTGAAAGAAGAATATAATAAGTGTAGGTAATGAAGATATGTGTTTAGCGTTAATATACTATGGCTTAACTATAATCTATACTAAGAAAACAAATATTCACAAATATTATTTATATTGCTTACGCAAATTTTAATATACCATCTCTTGTACTAAAGGAAGATGATAGGTTATAGTTTTATTAATTCTATGATTAATGTGACTCATATATTACCTTACTTATCCAAATTTTAATATTGACTTTGTTAAGGCAGATGAGCGATTCTTCCGAGAGAAGGGGAATGGAGGAGAGACCGTCTGTCGAAAGGGAACAAGAAAGTGAGTCGGACAGAGGAATGACACAGGAAAAGGAGACGAAGGGGAGAGAGAGGAGGACGAGAGAGAGAGAGAGGTGAGAGAGAGATGAGAGATCTAGAGAAGATGGAGAGAGAGAGAGAGAGGGCAGAGATGTGAGAGAGAGACTAAAAATTGGTATCGCGCATTCAGGAGCCATATGTGTGTGCGTCATTACTTTTCAGAGCATTATTAGCTCTATTGAGATTTGTAGTCGGTCAAAGGATTTCTCGTGCTATTGTAGCAGGACATGAATCGAGCCGCGATGACGTATACTTACGAATATATAATAACTAACTTATATATAATCGCTATAATAATATCATTATATATTCATGATAAAAACTCTAGATCCTATATGGTAAATTATATATTAGCTATATGGTATATTATATGGTTTATATTTGTGGTTAATTATTTCTGTCTATACCAATAAGTTTGGCTTAGATTAAGCAATATGTCTATGTTATACTTACAGTTTAAAATCTTATACAACTCTATAATGGACTTCAACGATCTGGAACTTAGCTATTCATACTACTATCTATATTATATACCTATATATAATATCACAACTTCTCTTATGGATATTGCCCTATCATTATGTGCCCAGTAAATTGATTACGTTAATGTACTTCTATATATATTATCATTATAATATATCTTAGTGAATATATAAGCATAAAAGCTGCATACAATTAGTTATGTAATATATATCGAAGAGAAGAGGTAGAGCCCATCCACGCAGGGATCATCGTCTTATGTGTGTGAAACAGCGTTTCAGTGGGCAGAGATGGAATGAAGTATGGCTTTTAAAGCTGAGAGATTATTGCTGAGGCTTAGATCTCTATCATAGGACACGCACCAGAAAGCGATGCCTACAAGAAGGAAAACAGACTGTAACGGAGATACAAAAATCGATTTTAGGTGTAAGAGATGAGGGAGAGAGAAGGAGAGAGGTGACGGATGTGTAAGATGATGCTAGGAGGAGGAGATTCTGAAGATGATGAGATAGTAGAAGAGAGAGAGAAAGTAATTATTAAACTTTACTAAAATTTTTGCTCTCTCAATATATTAGTAAAGTTAGGATAGTTTATTGATAAGTAACCTTTTTCTTGTGTTAAACGTTTCTTCCCTTTTTCATCTGGAGAAGGAGGACAGAGAAAATAACCTTTAATTTTCGAAATATATATATAGAACACGATTCACATATTTACTTAATTTCGTAGTTCATCATTTAATTAAATAATCATTACAATCCATTAAATCATGTTAAACCTTTATACACAGGAAATCATAAACATTTTCGTTACGAAAATGCAGGAACTCGATAAAGAGCAAATTTTCTTCTTTTATTATGCAACTAAACGGAGGCAAGGTGCTAAATTATATATCAAACTCCAGCTAAAAATCGAAAGACTCTCTCTTTCTCTCTACATCATTTAAGTTTTGTTATCTTATTTATTTATTTATTATTTATATTGATTTATCTCACACATAATATAATTATATATAAATATAAAATATAGAGATATATATACAAGCCGTCATCATATATATAAAAATATATATGATGAAATGAAAAAGTATTGTTTTTAGCCGTTCCTACTAATATATGACTGTCAAAATTATTTTTTACATTATTTTTATCCAAAAATGCTGCATTAAGTAATACAAGTAAATTGATTAATTTTTAGTATTATCTTATTTCATTAGTCTAAATCTTGGTGTGTTTTTATATGGTGACTAGAATATATTAGACAGGAATAAAAAGCACTTGCAAAGTATATATTTTCAACATCTTCCTCAAATTTGAATTGTTTACCCGATACTATCAAGTTTGCTAATACTGTATATATTATAGAGAGATTAAGTCGACATTTTAATTCATATCTGTAATATGTGAGAGATGTCCGAAAGAGTTAATTATGGTAAGAACTACATTTTGTTTAAATTTTACATTAATCTTTACATTTTACGCATTTCTTTTCTTAATTCGCAACGATTTATGTTTCAAAAAATAAGTATTCATTGTGAGGCGAATGGACATGTAGTGCAACTGCCCAGAATTTGAAGAGAGTATCGTTTGCTAATTTTCTAATATTAATGGATGTGTAGTTCCATGTCAAGTTGAGTAACCCCGAGTTGTGAACTTGTAGGGTAGTTCGGAATCATACGCCACTATATATCTATAATAGTAAATGACAATTTTAATATATATTATTTGATATTATTATATAACTGTGTGTGATATAATACTAACTTTCTAGATATAGCACTTATTCTAATATAATTATAGCATTAAGTAAACCCGTGTCATAATGTAGTAGCTTGCATCATATCGTTTTGTTAAAACAAAACATAAAAAGTATAAAAGCATTCATACTCCTAATAAAGTTAGGTATAAACTGCTGTTCTATGACCTACTACTAACATTTATAACCTACTACTATATATATTGTTGATAAGTGCTCCCATGTTTTCGGTTCCGAGCCGCCCATCTATATATTATATATAATATAATATATATATAATTTAATATATATTATATACTATAAATATATTATTATATATTACTATAGTAATAATATTACATATATATTATATAACTATTATAACAAAATAAGTTTAGATGACAAATTCTTATAATTTTTCCTGTACTATATTTATTTTTATTTATTTATGCAAATCCAGTCTCAATTATACTGGATAGTGACGATCGGTTATCAGGATATATATATCTAATATAATACTATTATATTCTTAATGTAAATACTTTTCTGGTATAATATACTGAAATGAAATGACCGCGAGCTACGTGTTGGGAGTATGGTCTTGACCTGTACGCGGCTTTGAGTGCCGAGTATTTCTCGCTCTCAACTCTATCGGTTCATCTCAGGCTCCTTCATTTCTATTACGCTTCCAGAAACCGAATTGACATCAACAGCATCCATGAACTTTTTCGTGTGATCCTGATCCACCCGTACATATCCGGACTTTTTACCTCTTCACACAATCCTTTTAGCATAAAGTCTTTTCACGATCCACCAAGTGAGACTAAACCTCTCTTCGATAAAACTCTGTCCTGATTGGAGAATGACATTCAGCACTCCCATCTCTATTGGGCCCACTCGCCATCAGAGTCTATTTCCATGCAGGAGCAACCCAATCTTCAGAAGAGTGTCCCACTGACATCATGGCATGGAATCAAATTATTATATTTAAGATTAGCTTCACTCTTAACAATCTTCCCTTTATTTCTGAATCTCTAAGTGAATTTCATGATTTGTCTAGACGCTGTTCTGCGGTATTTTCTCGGATATGGTAACCTCGAAAAGAAGTACATCTCTTGCGACTTATTCTACTATTCCTCTACTCTGTGCGTACGTACTTCAGTTCCTCTGCCCATAGTAGAAGATCGAAGTTCTAAACAAAATCTCAACGATGGCACCGACATCGAAATATCTACCCTTTTCACCTGACGATGTATCTTAATTACTGAATGTTTATCTGTCGGATGCCTTACAGAAGAAGAATCCTTTGCATGTGGTCCTGTTTCTTAAGCTTCCATACTGAGTCTATCCTACTTGTATTTCTCTTGTACATTTCCTCCCTCTATCAATATACCAACTCATATTTGCATTTATTCCACCATCGTATATCTCAGTCCCACATTCCACACCTCTACCTCCATCAAGTTCTCCTTACTTTCCTCATCATACATCAACCACAATCGATTCAGTCTTTTGTACCTGAATGATAGTTTTCTATAGTATAGACCGGCTCTAGCTAGCTAATTAGCAAAACAAAGTCACAGCCCTTCTCTCAGCCTATCTCCTTTCTTCGCTCCGCCTGCAGATACACTCAAGTCGGTCTCTTTCATCTTACTCTTTTCATCACTACATCCAATATGTTACCAAACACTCTCTTGGCATGTTGGGACAATACGATTCCCACCAAATGTTTGACTCTCGATGTGCTCCATACGCTCAAACATTCCGGTTTTCTTACTAATTTGGTCTTTTACATTAATTATTCTATAATATCAGTGCTTTTGCGAAGCAAATATATTTTATATCTAACAGTCTCCTGCAGGGACGTGTAAATAAACTATTTATTTCATTGCATAATTCGTTCTCATAGCACTTCATAGCACTCTTTTTTATTTAATGAGTTGAGAGCAGATGCTTTCACCAATTCCTTAAATTTGCTTGCACTGCAGTCACCTCTATCCTCCAATAGGAGAATCTCCTCCCTCATACTATTCCTCCCTCCTTCAGTTTCTTTTGCGTGCATAAATCGTTAAAACTGACTATTCTGCATAAATTAAACGAATTCTCACTGAAGTATTTCTCCCGTTCATCTCCGCTGTTGTCTGTATGATATCACCAATAAAAACCCTTGTAATATCTTGATTTGCACACTTTACCAGACTATTTTTGATCTATTATTACGTTATTTTGCCCCCAGGTGTCGTAAACAAGCTCTTCTTTTTGCCCTCACATATATTAGTGATTGAGAAACCAAGCAACCATAGTTTGCTGTCTTTTTTCTTTTGTCTGCTCACAGATTTATTACATATCATAATGCTTCTTTATTTGAATGACCTTTCAGGGGGTATAGTATAGTGATAGTAGGTTAGTTAGTATGGGTTAATACGTAAGGTATAGGGGCTGGTAGGGTGGGGAATTTCAAATTTGTGACTACTAACTCCACTATTGTAAACTTATAAGAGTTACCACTAAATTGCAATAATAAAACACACTAACCCCCATCATACCATATCTTATTATTACATACCATAAATAAATTCAAGAATCATCTAAAATCCCCTATCTATTATCTCTCTATGGTTTTCATTATTTTGATAACAATACTACTTATCATTAGCTTAAGCCTTAAAGTGTATCTTCGCTGGCTTTTAGTGTTAAAATAGAACATTGAAGTGTTCATGTGTCTGTGCCTCGCTTTTATACTCTTTCAATCACCAGTCTATTGCAAATCATTATTAATGATTATGCGATATTTATATTGCGCACCATTCTTTCTATTTTTTTCAGTTCCACCCTCTTGCTCGTATATGTTGTTTTCTCCACGCAATTTATTGGCTACTACAGCCATTCAAGTTTCACAACACCCTCTATCGGCTCTGCTACAACTTAATTTTACTATTTTCATCCATGCATCCTCATCGCCCATATTAATCTTCTCGACTCTTCTGAAATTATTCTAGGCATCTGTGAATCTTATTTATATTTTCTCAATAATATTATACTTCCCTTTTCTAGTAATCTACTTCTGACACTCTACTAGATGAAATCGCATCCCCCAATATCTAATTAGTCATCTTCATTTTATTTCTGCAAAATATGATCTCAAGTCTTTTACTGTCCCGAATTACCATGTCAAATCAATCAACACTGATAAATGCATTCACGCTAAAGTGAATCTCTAAACTTTATTGGTTATCACTGAATTATACTGTAAGAATATCGATTGTCTAGAGAGCGCGAATAAACATATTCTGAAAAATTTCATTTATTTAGAATTCCTCACTGCAATATAACGATCATAAATAAAAACTCACATAATTATAACAAATATTCTTGAAATTCAAATGGTAACCATAACTATAAATTAATTTACGCATCTATGATCTACTTCTGATAGATTCTCTCTCAAGTAATTAGTCGAACTCTATGATTTTTTCTCAAATATCTAATATAAATTATAATCTTATGTAAACCAATAATTTACTAGTGTGCTAAACTGTGTCCCTCTGTCTGAAAAACCATTCATGATTTTGTTCCTCTTAAACTGAGAAACATCTATCAAACACCTTCCATATTTCAATGATTGTATGTTACTCATTGAGGAGGCTATCACGGTGCTAGATCCCACAACCATTCCTCTCCACCTCGTTTCTTCATCAACTCCCAACTCTCATTGAATATGTTCATTATCATAAGCCCATATAATTAAATCTACATATAGCTGTATTATTATTTATGTTATATTAATTAAATATTTTATATTTTAAGTACTATATTATAAACGGCATATGTACATGAAGTAAGACATATTAATGTCTAAAACATCCTGTATAGTATTAACTATATCTATTATAATATATTATAAGCTAATAATTACATCAAAGATTGTTCTATATTTATTAACTATGTGAAATTATATCATTAAATAATATATACCTTATTAATTTTAAAAGCATTATCAATATCTCTAGATGAATATATCTTTTGATATTTTTTTTCGGGAAAAGTGTATCGGATATCGCGATTATCTCGATTTTTATCGGTACATTGGTATAAGTATACACAATGCAATGTACAGCGGTACCAGCATACTTCCACTCCATAAATATGATGTTATAGGCGAATTTACGATAAACGATACACTGTATCGATCGATACGTAACGCCGATGAATGTATCTAGTAGATACTGCCCACACTCCACTGTATATCTATATATATATATTATATATCTATATACTATTATAAATAGTTAATACTATAGTACGGTGTATCTAATCACTTAGGTATCAGGGTTATGTTACAATACAAATACAATGAGGTAATTGGAGGCCACAAGATATTCATTATACTAATTATATATAGAAAGGAGTATCATTATGTGTACATACAAACAATTTAATTGAGACATGTTTCGCAGATAATGTTGGACTTTATGTCTGCTAAAGTTTCTTCTATTGTTCGCTTGTCCTTCTTCAATTCACTACTTACTATAAATAAATAAACACATTTAAATACGATGATGATAATCTAATAAAAATTAAGAAACTATATAATATAATAAACTTATAAAACATAAATTTTTTTTTAAAAGGAACAAACAATCAACTATCATTCAAATAATAACATTTATTTATATTAATTGTTTATTGTAACTTTTATATATTAGTAAACCTGGTTTAAAAAAAATAATAATAATAATAAAATAAAATAAATAAATAATAAAAAAAAATAAAATAAATAAAAATAAAAATTATACTACTGAGATTAATTAAAGCTTATTAATATTGTTTATGTGTAATAGCAAATATTAATCCTTTAGTAATATATAATCTATATATATATATAATATTATATAATATATATACTATATATTATACTATATATATTATATCACTTAACTATACATACTATATTATACTAATTATAATATATATATACTATATATATTATTAATAAATCATACGCATACATACTATTATCATCATTAACTAATAATTAATCCATATATATTAACTATAATACTACAATTAAAACTTTGAATAATATATTTTTAATACAGTCATTTTATAATTACAAAAATAGTCTTTTCGTATACAATTGCAAGTCAATTATATATAAAGGTATTTATCAGACACGTTATTAATCATTAAGAGTAGTGTAGACACCTACCTTAAGCTATTCTTTCCTTAATACCTTGTGAAGAGTAACACATAGTATTTATCACTAAATCAATTTATGAAACATTTAAGATAGGTGAAAAATGTATGATCCTAAACAGAGATATTAAAGATATGTTCACATTAGTGATCAATATCTCTACCACAAAACGCATTTTAATTACGATAGTAACGTACCATATCATTTGGAAATATATTTTATAGACACCAAATAACCTCAGGCAAATTTATAGTACACTCAATTGACTTATTTATGACAAGGTGAATTAGATTTACCTATTCATAATCCTACAAGAATTATCTTTTGGTGCCAACTTATCACCTTATAGTTACTCAAATGAATCAATATTTAATATCTCTAATTAATTATTTTCATTTTGTTAATTATATATATTAATTTTCATTGTTAATGGGATCATTTTCGTTAATTTAGTTAGGTTACCGTTATAGATTACCTTAATAGATATTTATTAGTGATGAAAATTTATTCGAGTTGTTTAATAGTAATAATTTGGATTCAATAAGCATAGTATAAGTAGTTATGATAATATATTATATTATATATTAAATATAAGATATATAATATTATTAATACTATTTAATATTATTATATTATAATACTATATATATACTATATAATATATATATATATATAACTAATATATATTTTATATTTATATATATATATATTATATATATATATATATATATAATATATATATATATATATGTAATAATATTATATATATTATATTATATTTATAAACTATAAATTAATACTATAATTATATAATATATATTAGTTGCTAATAAGTATAAATTCAGTCAGGTCGCTAAATCCTAGCATATCAGCGATATAAGCATAGCTGCACATATGATAAAGATCCGCATTAGCGTCGTAAGTACTTGACTACTAATTAATTAAATCTCGCAATCCGCATTCGAATAGCTATACCGCTGCTATTGAACATTTCTGCGGATGTATTGACCGCGGGATATTATCCTGTCTAGATTTGATATAGAATAATATTATATAAATAATAACTAAGTATGTGATTCTATCACGAATATTAAAATGATATGAGACATGGGAACTCGTGATATATACTATCAACTGTATATACGACTAATATATGTAATGTATATATGTAATCTTCACAATTTCACTGAGATTCTAATATATTTTAGTCAACAGAATCATACAGGAGGATTATAGGGTGAATGCTCACATAAAATAATTCAGCATACTCTATAGACTTATGTCTCAGATGTGTAAATGAACCAGTTACATTTATATGACGCTTAAGTGGAACAGTATTTGAATACCTAATTCATATAATGAAAATGATGCGGTTTATATAGAATGAAATGTATAAAACTAGACCTTAAATAATTTACTTTACTTTTTTAAGGAAATTAAATTATAATTATTATTCATACTCATAATTGTCAAACTATATTAGATTCCCGTTATTAAAGGCATAAGTTTTTTTGTAATCTATATATTATCACTAATATTAGAAACAAGTTAAATAGTCACTTTAGTGTTGTACTAGTTTGATAAAACTTATCAATCCGAAACAGTGTCTACTATTATAAATATCGCACCTATATTAATAAAATTAACGATAAGATTCATATAACAGAATCCAATACACATTTTATACTAAGTTAAAGTCAATAAACATGAATTCTACTGGTTAATAAGAATATTTATACTCAGCTCCAATATTGATATGAAAGAAGACTAACTAAATGACGTTTACCCAAAAATGGAGTGTGACAATATGATTGATAAATAACTTACATTCACCAAGAATAAAAATAATAATAGTACTATCTGTTTGGTAGGAAAAGTTTAGCAAAGGGAAATTTAGAAGAAATTTAGGAGAAATTTAGAAGGAATTTTAGACCTGTTCTCCATAGAATATTGTATCCATAAGTAGAGATCTATAAGTGAGAGTATAATTTATGCAATGTAGGCTAATTGCTCATAATATGGATGAAATAGATAGAAACAGAGGGATTTATTCAGCTCAGATAAAGGTGACATTTATAATAATATGATGTTTCTCAAGTGCACAACCATTCCTATATGATAATTTCATTAATATAGTTGCAAAATAGATATAAATTAAAAATATAAAATAAAATTTTTCAATTTAATGTTCGAGAGTAGTATATGGGAAAAGGGTCTTCGTCCCGCATCCTGGTGGCAATTATATTAATAGATTGATGTAAAATCAAAAATATCTATTATAATATATATATATTTATAATTAAAAATGATATTTTATTTAAATATTTATATATAAAGTATATTATATTTTTCAATATTATATAAGAATATTTATATATTAAATTAATTCGTATTAGCTTATTGGTCCTTAATTTTTTTACTCGGATATACTTACCTTACATAGATCGTATATTTATTTGATAGACTATATTAATTAATAAATTTATATTACAATATGCTTAGTTATTATTATTAAAATGATTTTAGTGCATGATTAATAAGCCGAGTATAAATAAATCTATTAAAATTTAAATAGATAACTATTAATCTTATTGATTATCTATATATAATTTTTGAAATATAATAAATTAGTTACTATTTATTATAATATATATAAATATATATTATATACTGATTATAATATATCTAATATAGTTTTTTGCATTGTTTAGTATTTTATAGTGATATTTTATGTAGACGTCCGCTATCGCGCGATGTTAAATCAAACATCCAGAGCATCTACTATCTCCGGGTCCTCTTTTTGTCGATTAAGAATCCCATCTCGCTTTGCAAATAACCTTAATTATAAGGAAATATTTCTGTATTATACATAGTGATCTCTAGGATATAGGTATCATTTTTAACCGGTTAGGGTTATATTTTATACTTATAGTATTATAACTAAGGTGGTGGTATCTATGATACCTCTTTAATTGAATCTGGGACATATAGTATCTTTTTATTGTCTTAAATATAAAGATCTACTCATAATCATACAAGTCATTATATAATATTATTATAGAGGTATAGAATGGAAATGTTACTTATATTGTATATTTTGAATCTCTGCATGCAGTTGATACCCTCGATACTATTGAACATAATGATTTGTAAACTTAGATATGTTAAGTTTAAATTATTAAGGTGTTTAATATTAAGATCGAAACGCAAAATCTCTACATAAATAAAAATCGTGTTATATATAATCATAAGTATTTATAATACTTATAACTCCTTATATATCATATATGTAAAACTAATATAATTCCTTTAATAACTAAATAATTCAGAAATGCATTTTTTCCTCTAAAATTATCTACCTTCACTAAAATAAGTAGACTAGCTATAAGTAATATATAATATATATTACTTAGCGTATATATATATAAGTAATGTAGTAGTTTATTGATAAATTATAATAATATAGGCAAATAAAATAAAAGATTAATAAGACGCGTATTAATTTTATATAAATACACTCAACGAGGACTTAAATTATAAAACAAATTCACATTTATTCCAGTTTTACCGATCTCATACTCTCATAAGTCACATTAAATAAGAGCAAATATCAATTATGAAATTTAATAACCTTTTTACTCAATATTTAGGTGAGTACTACGAACGTGCATTTAGTGTAATAAGAGTCTTTAGATATAGATTTAAGTGCAAAGATACGGTTGTGTGCTATTCATTTATCGTACTCACACAATCTGTGTGTGCATCTATAGAATGATATTTGGATAACTTCGAAAATTTATTTTTTGTCAAATAATTATTATATTTGTTTATACTTCTTATACTTTGTAAAGTGATCAATATATTTTATCCTCATTTTATTTATATCACAGCCGGGCACTCACCGGGGAGATTCGAATCGAGAGAATGCGCTAGTTAAATAATATGAAAGGGAAATGTAATAAGATAAACTCAAGACATTTTGTTACACAGAGAAACTTCCGTGCATTGTGAAGCACAATGACCAACTTAGGTATATTAGTTATATAGTGAAGTAGGGAGATATTTAAATTAAATTAAATTGTAATAATTAAGAAAAAACGTGTTTACATATATACAGATAACAGCGTGTATAGTTAAATAAGGAAGGGCAAAGTCCACAGACCTACAAGGCTTGGATGTTGTCTCAATGCCAACAGAAATTTCATGCGCAGACAAAACATTAACGTTGAGAATTTGGTGCATTGGAAAGTAAGGAACAGTTTCTAAGCCATTTGGTCTTGACTCTACTCAATTCAAAAAAGCGGGTGAAACCTGAGTCTCCTTCTACCAGATATGAGAGCAGCACCCTATGCAAGGGTGGATGAGACCTTGGATAGTTGGTGATAAATATCCAAAGAGTGATAAAGTATTAGCATTTATGTATTGAACTCCTAGTCTTCTTATGAAGGCAGCTCCTATGTGATACTGATTCATTTATTATTAGTTATGCTAATTTAGTTGATTTTTTTTGTATCTCGAAGAAAAAATATCTATTATTTTTTTTGCCGGTAAGATGAGATGGGTGAGAAAGCCATCAAAAAAATATATAAATGTTCTATCCAGAAGAACAATATTAGAATCGGAAGATTAAGAAATGAAGCATCTCTAAATGCAAAAAGGTTATATTTAAAAAGAGCGGAAGAATAGAGTATTGAATCATCAGCATATCAATGTAAAAGAACCTATGAGTAGCTAAGAAGAACTTTTAATGAAAGAGGAAATAGAGTATTAGATAAGACAGAACTCTGAAGAGCACCATCATAATTAGCAAGGAAGGAAGAAGAAGCCGCCCCATCAATATCAGTCGATATGGAGCGATTTGAACAAAGCTAAAAAAAAAAGTAGGCAAAGAGAAGAGGGGAATGCAAAGCGGGTGAGCTGGGAGAGCAGCAACGCATGACATATCCCGTTAAATGTTATGTATATGTCAAGCGCCACTACAAAAGACTCATCGTAGTTCCTGTAGGCAGAATACCACAAATCTGTCAAAGTGTATTGTATATCTCAAGTAGATCCCGATTGCCGAAAGCCATACTGATGATCGAAAAGAAGGGAATGAGAATGGGAATTGAAATTTGAGCATAGTTTCAAAGTTCTTAGACATAGTACAAATGAGAGATATAAAACGATAGTTAGAGGGACAGAGCTGCTTCCTTTCTTCGGAATAAGTTGGACACATTGAGCTTTCAGCACTGAGGCAAAGTGCTAATACTGAGGCATAGAGAGTATAGTCGAATGAGGGGCACTACCGCTTAGAAGCAAGCACACTCGAAACTCGTGGAAGAATTCCATCGAGCAACTTACCTTCCTAGCGTTCATAGATTTCAGGAGCCCATGCACCCAATCAAATGTAATCATAGGTAAGTCATAGGTTACCTTATGAGAAAAAATAGGTGGAAAAGTAACGTCGTCGTCCAGGGCTGAGATAAAGGAAAATAGGAGGCTATAGAGTTAAATACTTATGTACTTAAAAAGTGTATTTTGATTTCGAGAATTACCAACAGAACCATAGGAGGTGGAAGAGCAGGTTTGCAGAAGTTGTTAAGAGATGTTTTCTTCAGAAGCCAGAAAGATTTGTCAGTGAGAACCAAGGAAGTGAATGCACTTACTTTCGTTATAAGACGTGGTTTTTGCTCATTTAATAATATCCAGGCAACGATTCGGAGCTGAATAAAAATGCATGTATGCTTCTTCTAACTGTACCATTGCTGTTTCCGATATTTATACCAATCAAGGATGTATATATACTAACTACTACTCAGTATCATTTTACTAATCCCTCTCATGTGTTAAAATCATTAAAGTTAATAAATTCCTATATCATAGATGTACCAGTAATGTTGTCATTCTTAAATCATTCCTTTTCTCAAACCCCATTTTTTGTAAAGTCACCCAAAATAATTTGGGATAACCAATTAGAATTTATTAATTCATTCTTGAATCTTGAATCATCATTCAACTGTATTCTCTTACTCACCTACTCTTTCATATGCTTCTAGTTCCTTTGTTACCATCTTCTTTATAATTGATGCATTTTATTTGAATCTTATTCAGACGATTAAATAACAATATGGCGAACAATATTGGCACTAACTTACCCGTCTCGCCTAGCATTAATACAATAACCATTCGACCTCCATTAGATATGAATACTAGACATGGACCATCTATTATTTACATACGGCATCGCAGACAACGCACTTTAGACTTTATCGATGATAACATGGAACTATATGATGCTCCTCCTCATCCCATTCACGTTGTCATCATTCCTTCCCGATTATACATTATGCCTCGTTTCCATTCGCATATGTCTCAAGGGATGTGATATATGTTCCCCGATACGTCAAGGAATTTGATATAGTTTAGTAAAGTGTCTTTATGTAATTATAATTGTATAAGTTTCAATGTCGATTTGGTATTCTAATCTATTCACACTGGAAGGGAATTCTATATAAAAAGCCTATTTTATATACAATTGACGAATGATACGTCACATAAAAAGACCAATCAAAATGGTCCGCAAAAACTGTGAAGTAGAATTCAGCATTCTCAAAAGTGCGAGACAATATATCAGTTACTTTGAGAAAATCTGAAAGTAAGATTGTGATATAAAAATTATTTTATTTTTTCATTTCAAATTTTATTTTAATTATTTCTTTATATTGTTCTAGCAATTAGTAACCTAGTCTTTAAATAGCCTATAATACTGTAGCATATACTGTTCCTTTTGTAATAAATTGAAATCACATTGTTGTCTATGAACTTCTACTAGTGCCAAATGCCTTTTTTACACTATCATGTTGCAATTTAATAATTTTAAAGTCAATTACATAAGGGAAATATATTCAATATTTATATATATTCCATCATATATAATATATATTCCATCTACATATTATAATATTATATATATATATATTATATAAATATAATTACGGTAATACTTCTTATCTCCCATGAGTACTGGCTCTCGGCAGTTCTGTTAATCTGAGTTCGTCAATATATGATATATATATTATCTATTGCTCCTCTGTATTTTGATTTGGATAGTATAGATTAACCATATTCCTTTTTTGAGAGAGAGTGTAAAATCCCCTTTTCTTTTCGCACGCGTCGAGAGACATGTAGAGATATTCACCTCATTATTCGGTTTTATTTAGAATAAATTGATTTAATCGCTGTTTTAAAAATTAATGACCGATTTTCATACTTGATAATATTGAATATAATTAAAAAGTTTTTATAATAGGATAGATAAAGATTCTTCAAATCAGAAGTGTTAATTCTCACTATATTAATTATATAACGCATATGACTACTAAAAACTATATATATATATAATATAATTATATAAATATATATATATTATTAATATATAATAATATATATATATTATTATATAATAGTATATATATATATAATATATATATATATATATATATATTATATTATAATATATAGTATATATATATGTATATACTATTATAATATATAATATAAATATATATATATAGTATAATAAATACTATATATATATATATATATTATATTTTTATATATTATATATAGTATATATTATATATATATTATATATATATATATATAACTATATATATATATATTATATTATTAACTATATAGATTATATATATATATTATATATTTATAATATATTATTATATATTATATTATATTATATATTAATATTATATAATTTATATAAAATATTTATATTTATATATTATATATATTTATATATATTTATATATATATTATATTATATATTATATATTAGTGAATGCATTGTAACATCCGCATTCCGTCATCCGCATTCCTGCATCCGGTCACATTATTAAAGATCACCGCATCGCGTCTTTGCCTGTGGAATGTTGCGCGGATGTTATATTGTCTGAGGTTTTGATAATAAGAATTTTTATTATATGAAAAAAATACTTAGTGATGAAATCTGATAAAAGAAAATGAAAATGTTTAAATGAGTTAGAAGGCCAATTTCAAAAAAACGGTCTGATATTCCATATCGTCTGAATAGTACACTCATCATGATGGAAAGAGATATATTGCTCATAAGAACTTCTGCTTCGTTTACGCCATGTTCGCTATTCTAAGTTAACCAATCTTATTAATTTGGAAAATTATCATCATATAAACACTTGCATAAGCAATTGGAAAATCATTTGAAGAACACTACAAAAAAAATAGCGCCTTTCTGCAGCTTCTGTTCTCCGAGTAATACCATTAATCTCAACGCTAAGGAGAATTTTGAAACCATCTTTAAATGAAAATGATGACTGTTTAAAAGAATGAAAGATGTACATTAAACTTAGATGTGGTAGAAAATAACGTGTTGGTAATGTGGCATTAATGACCTTCTTATACTACGTTGCTCTTCTTAGATTCCCGTTTATAAAGCTTAACGTATATGTAGAAAGTAAATCGTTACTTTGTGATTGCCAATTGAAAAAACTCTTCAAATCCGAACAGACATTATTCGACCACCCGATTAAAAGGAAAAAAAACAAAATCTTACAGAACCAAACACCTATCTACAAGTAAAATCAAACAATTCCTGAGAATTCTACAATCCAGTAAGTGATGAGAAAACACTACGCAATACCAAAAGATGGTTAGATGCAATATTGAATAAACTATCACCAAGAAAAAACGTTTAGATTTCAAATGATGATTCCAATCAGTGTTGGAAAGTTAATCAAAAGGTTTACCCACGCTTGAGTAAATTTTCCAAGAAGAACTTCAATCCGAAGAGTCTATTAGTTAGCCATCCATTAATGGAAAAAAATGATAATATACAGAACCAACATCTTTCTACAAGTAAATCAATAACGTTCACTGGAAGATTTCTACAGTCCAGTAGCGTGCATGAAGAAAAACACACCCATTATCAAAAGATGCAGTGCAAATGATTTAAAACTTCAAGATCGAGAGATAGAATAATCAAAATGAAGATCTATCAGTTGTGGAGTGTAATATAAGCAAAATGCAAAATGTTTACCACGATTAAGTAAACTTGCAAGGAAATATTCGGCCTGGTCCTCCAATACTAGTGTTCCAAGTGAGAGAGTATTTAGCAATATAGCTGGGCTAAATATTATGATGGAAAAGAGAACAGGACTCTCAGCATAAAAAGGCAGAAAAGGCAGAAAAAGCAGAAAAGCAGAAAAAATGATGTCTCTCAGCACAACACTTCCCATATTTGAATTTCAATATTGGTGCAAAAAGTATATAATCCATGTAAAATCTCTTTCATTAAGGTCGGAGGTTAGGAAAGAGGTTGATGGGTGCATTTGAGTTGGTCCCCTTCCCGCACCCTGGTAACACAACAATTTTATTAATAGATTGTGGCTAAAACTCGATATTATATAGTATTATATATTATATATATATATATATATATTATATATATATATATATATTTATATACTATATATAGTATATATATTATTATATTAGTATATATTAATTATAATATATATAATTATATATTATATATTATATAATATATTATTATAAAATGAGCCATAAAAAATAAACATTCCGCATCCGCATCCGCATCCGCGGATGCGAAAAATATGACATCTGTAGCATCACTATATATATATATATATATATATATATTATATATATATATATATATATATATATATTATATATATATATTTATATATTATATATATATAATTAATATATATTTATTTTATATATATATATAGTATATATATATATATACATTTTATATTATATATATATACTAATATATAATATATATTAATTTTATATAATATAATATATATATATATATATTATATATATATTTTATTATAACTAATATATATATATATATATATTAGTATATATATTTAATAATATAAATATATAATATAATATATATATATATATATATTATATATCAGTGAATGGGTGGAATCCGCAACTTTGATTTCGAACCGAATTCCGAATCTGTAATCCAGCCACCTCGTATTCGAATCCGAATCGAATCCGTGTGTGTGAAAATTCTCGAATCCGAATCCAAATCGAATCTATGTAAAATACTTGATCCGAATCCATGACAAAAAACTTGAATTCGAATCGCATCCGAATTCGGATTCGATCCTTCATTGATTTTACAAAATTAAATACAACCAACTATGGGCAAAAATTAAGGGGGGGTGGGGAGCACTTGCTCTCCCCTAAATCTTGGCGAATAAAAAAATGAACCTTATATGTTTTCTAGACGACGTTTCTAAGGGTTTATTAGTAGAA
>JABUQX010025019.1:0-12500 GCA_015478945.1 Trachelipus rathkii | reverse complement strand
AGATAAGTATTATGGCAGGGGGAGCCTATTATTCGTAAATGTCACGTACACACACACACATATATATATATATATATATATAATATATATATATATATATATATATATATATATATATATATATATATATATATATATATATATAGTATATATATATATATATATATATATATATATATATATATATATATTAATATTGACGTGTTAATTAACAGATTAGGTTAATCTTTATTGCAATTTTATATTTATTTGAAAACCTTTAAATAAAATAATGAAGCTGGTGTATCAGATTTGTTCGGCAAGAACTAAAATAGTTAAGGTTCTCTTTAACTATCATTGTGGTTAGTCCAATCAATTCCATCAATCCAGACAGAATGTAATGGAAGAATTACTGATACATGAAATAATCAAGTGCATCTGCTGTTCTGACTTTAGCAAGTGACAATGTGATTTGTGAATTTGAAAAGAACGTTTTTCCTAACACTAGACATACTCGCCAATCAAGCGGATCATTATCCAGTCTGGGCCTAAGTAACCAAGGAACATTTTCCAAATGATAAAATACAACTTATATACGCTTCTTCTACCAATTTGTATTCTATTGGGCAAAAGTCAGGAATAAAGAGATATTTACACACTGGCCATGTTTACTCGTCGGAGACAGACACTGTTAGTTATTTCCTCAAAAGGGGACATCTTGTAGTTATTTCCTCAAAAGGGTCATAAGGGAATATCTGAATTTCAGCGTTAGTGGAATATCGATGGCATGAGGTTCTGGAAACATCTATCAAAATCTTATTCTTTTAAAGATCATGAAGATTCCCAACATCACATATTATCGTATTATGAGCAAAGGAAGAAAAGCGGTGTAATAGATGATACCCTACAGAAAGCTTACTAGAGAGCCGAGCTTCTGGTATAAAGTTTTAGAGAGGATTCTCAATGTAACTTTTTGTTGATGAAGTTACAAGCTTATGAACCAAAGAAAAAAAGGTAATTTTCTCTTCGTCATCGAACATCTTGCCAAATATGAAGCAATTTTGGAAGAGTTCCCAGAATAGCTCCGTAAAATATTTAACTCCTACAGTCCAAAATTAACTAATTTTTTTTTATTACTAATTCGGATCGATAATGAAATTGAGGATCAACTTCAAAATGCTCCCTATTTAATCATTCTGGAAATAACAAAAGATATTAATAAAACTAACCAGTTAGGAGAGTGTTTTCCTAATGTGAAAATTTTTTATGTTAATAAATTCAAGTCACCAGAAGCTAAAGATAAGCGAAGTATTTGCCTGACTTATTGAAATGCATGATCAGCCTGTTAGTGAGTTTCAAAAACACGTCATTGAGGTCATACATATTAGGGGTGGAAATAAAGAAATGTCATTGGTTACCATCATGGGTTGTTTTTATACAGATATCCAAAAGAGAATTCAGAACACGTATGCATGCATACATGCATGCATTTTTCGTGCATTGTACTGCTCACAATTTGAATTTAAAAGGATGATATAAATTCAAACCACGGAAAAGAAATTTTTTTAACTTTATTTTTTTTATTTATTTATTTATTTATTTTTTTGTACAGCTCGATGACATAACCTCAAAAGCGCATACGTAACTCAACAAAATCAACAAAGGCTACCCTAAAATATTGAATTCAACAAGATGGGTTAGAATATACGATGTAGTTTTTGCTCCAAAAGCAAAACTTGGACTCTCTAAAGCAAAACTGAATCAATGAAATGTCTTAGCTTCAAACTTATCTATTTGATATTACTGGCCTGAGAAATAAGTTTAAAAAAAATCGTGACGGAAGAATAAAAAATAAGACTAAGTGGGGAGTTTCAAACTATTTTCAAATATAGATCTTCGAATACTTAAAAGACACCTTCATGACTTGGAAGGTGTTTTCGCACAACTGTATTTTTCCCATCAAATAAATACCTTTCCCACACGGCTTAACAACTATTTCCAAGAAATAAGATATATTGTAAAATTACATTAAGTCTTACAAGTCTTACATTTTAAGTCATTTCCATCGGAGCTTCGCTTAAATAAAAACTTGCTCAGAAGTGGTTCATGTGTTAATAGTATACAATGCTTGACCATCATCAAACTACTCTGATGTTTACACAGATTGTTTCGTGTACTTTACAGTCCCAGTGACTGTAGTAAAAGAAAGAATGAAAATTTTCAAAATTGAAGTTGATTAAAACCATCAAATTAGTTCAATGACATAAGGGCAACTAAATGGCTTAGCTTAGCTGTCCATCGGAAATGAAAGCTCAAAACAGTTCTTAACAGGATAATAGAAAAATATGAGATAATGAGAGAGAAAAAAATATATTTTAAATATGAACCACTTTCCAATAATTTGATTGTAGTCTGTTCCTCAATATTATCAGGTTGCGCTGAATCTGGATCGGAACCTTTTGGTGAATCTATCTATTTGAAAGTATTCTGGATCCCAAATATGAATCGGACCAGGTAAATTTTAAATTTTTAACGATATTAATTTTACAACTGGTATGAAAAGCGAATTATATTGAAAACTAGCAAAATACAAGTTGATATTTATAATTTTTAACGCATTTACCATAAGCGAATAATAATATATATATATATATATATATATATATATATATATATATATATATATATATATATATATATATATATATATATATATATATATATATATATATTATATATATATATATATATATATATATATATATAAAGGACACGAACCATCGCCAACAGCGTCGCCGTTAGACAATGTACAGGACACTCTACCACTGGTCCAATCCGCCTCCCCAAAAAAGAAGGCATCTCGGAACAGTTTTCAAGTCTCCTGCTTCGATATCACTGCTTGGAACTCGGTGCTTATTAAAATCCATAGAAGGGTGCTTGGAACCCCTACTGGGGCCACATGAGTTCCAAGCAGTGATATCGAAGCAGGAGACTTGAAAACTGTTCCGAGATGCCTTCTTTTTTGGGGAGGCGGATTGGACCAGTGGTAGAGTGTCCTGTACATTGTCTAACGGCGACGCTGTTGGCGATGGTTCGTGTCCTGTGGCGGGTGAAATTTTTCTTCGTCTTATTATTGCAAAATTTGTCGCAACTGTTGTTGTGCCCATGTTGGCGTTGCTTGACTTTGGTTGGTTGCTCCTGTAACCCAGGAGTACCCCATCGGAATGTCATGTGGCCCCAGTAGGGGTTCCAAGCACCCTTCTATGGATTTTAATAAGCACCGAGTTCCAAGCAGTGATATCGAAGCAGGAGACTTGAAAACTGTTCCGAGATGCCTTCTTTTTTGGGGAGGCGGATTGGACCAGTGGTAGAGTGTCCTGTACATTGTCTAACGGCGACGCTGTTGGCGATGGTTCGTGTCCTGTGGCGGGTGAAATTTTTCTTCGTCTTATTATTGCAAAATTTGTCGCAACTGTTGTTGTGCCCATGTTGGCGTTGCTTGACTTTGGTTGGTTGCTCCTGTAACCCAGGAGTACCCCAGCGGAATGCCATGTGGCCCCAGTAGGGGTCCCAAGCACCCTTCTATGGATTTTATATATATATATATATATATATATATATATATATATATATATATATATATATATATATATATATATATATATATATATATATATATATATATATATATATAGATATTATATATATATTGGTTTATGTACACGGGCCACAAGGAAGTGGCCAAAATGGATTGAATATTCAAATCTATGGGTGAGTCCTGGCTCATATTTATTTTAAATACGTCACAAAAGAACATTTGGATGGCCAAATTAATATTCAGTCATTTTATATAAGAACTACATAAATCCGTTTTATGTAAAAATAAATAAATAAAGAGATAAATATAAAGATGTCCTTACATTATATATTGTACTTATATTACATTATAAAATTATATATTGTGAAGAATATTAAAATCCTGAAGGAAAGAGAAAATAGAGCTTTATTGATGGGGGAGGATTCAGACAAGATATGGGATAGTGTTTTAAAAGGTGTTATGGACCATAGAGTAGGAAATTGAGAACATCGAATGGAGTCCAGTTGAGAACAATCAACGAAGATGTGATTAACAGATTGCGGGGTATATGGGGATGGCAAAATTTGCTGTTGGGAGGAGGATCCCGTGACATGTAGTGGCTGTGAGTGATGATAGTGTGGCCAATGCGGAAGCATGCAAGGATTGACTCGTGCAAACGATTTCGTTAGTGAGAGAAAGAACACTCACCAATATTCGGCTTTATATTTCTAAATTTGGCCTTCGCTGATCATTCGCCCAGCACTCCTGCCAGTAAGATTGGAAGCCTTGTCGAAGAGTAGGATAATAATCAGTTGACGGCGAGGCGATCTTGTCGAATGGCATCCTGAAGGTACCTAGAACAGCTACGAATAGAGGCGGCGGCCATTCAGGACTCTCTGTCAGTATTTCATTGCCAGTCACCTCTACGTGAGAAGGGGTCTAACGGTGTGTAATTTGTTTCTTGTGAGAGTGGAGCAGCCGGAGAAAATGTTGTACAGCGGATACTATTGTGTTTTTAGAATAGGGGGCTTTAAGCGCCTGGAGGGCGCTGAGCGAATCCGAATAAATGACATAAGAGTGGTCTTTTTTAAGGAATAAAGTTGAAGAGAGGGCAATCATTATGGGCATTAATACTGTCATAAAAATTGAAGCATGAGGGGGTATTGGAGAGGTTGCGGTCAGGAAAGATAGTGGATGCACCAATACTGGTTCACTGTTTTAGAGCTACCAGTAAACACAGGAAGTAAGTAGGAAGGGCTTTCCCGTTCGTGTTGGTCATTTGACCACAGCATCAGGAACCTACCTGGGGCCTTTTGAGCCCAATTTTGTACCTGCCTTTGACCTTTTTGGGCTTGACCTTTTTGGGCAGCTTGACCTTTTTGGGCCTTGACCTTTTTTGGGCCTTGACCTTTTTGGGCTGACCTTTTGGGACTTTACTGCTTTCGACCAACCCTTTGGTCTTCCCTGGGTCATTTTTGGCCCACGGTGTTTTTGAGAACCCTAATTTTTGAGAACCCTAATTTTTAGGCAACCCTAATTTTTTGGCAGCCCTAATTTTGAGGCCCTAATTTTTTGGCAACCCTAATTTTTGGCAACCCTAATTTTTGCAACCCTTCGAAGAAGGGTTGCGCCAAACGGTTGCGTCAGCAACCGTTGTACATGTCCCACCCTAATTTTTCGACCAACCCTTTGGTCTTCCATGGGTCAATTTTGGCCGACCCTAATTTTAGCACCCTTTCCGAAGAAAGAGGTGCTATAAGCTGGCCGTCAGCAACAAGTTGTATATTACCCCCTATTTGTTTTTCGACCGTGGGTATTTTGCGCAGAAGAGAGAAATTTTGATCTTCCTTTAGGGCTTAGCCCTTTGATGTCGTTACCTTGTTTGACCATGATATTTCGACCAACCCCCTTTGGTCTTCCATGAGTCATTTGCAGCCACGGAAATTTTAGGCTACCCTTTGGTCTTCCATGGGTCAATTTTGGCCCACGGTAATTTTTGCCTACCCTTTGGTTTTCCATGGGTCAATTTTGACAGTAATTTTCTTAACCCTTTGGTCTTCCATGGGTCATTTTTTGCCCACGGTAATTTTCAACCAACCCTTCCGTCTTCCATGGGACAATTTTGCCCACGGCTAATTTTTACCCACTCGTGGCCCACCCGTCACATATTTCGTTCCTAACTTGTACGCAAGTATGGACCTACCCTAACTTGAACACACACACACACACACACACACACACACACACACACACACACACACACACACTTACACTTATACACACATTCACTATGACACTTATACACACATTCACTATGACACTTACATTTACACTTATACACACGTACAAACACCCTTGACAGATACCATGGGTCAATTTTGACCCACGGTAATTTTTTGTCCTTCCTTTAGGGACTTAGCCCTTTTTTGATGTCTTAACCTTGTTTGACCATGATATTTCGCCTTTGACCTTACCATATACCATGGGTCAATTTTGACCCACGCTAACTTGATGGCTTTGATGGTTCCCAACCACCGTAAGAAGTATCTAGTGATGTTCTATTAGTGTTCTATGATTATTCTATGAGTGCCAGGTGAGTGCCAGGTGAGTGCCAAGTGAGTGCCAATGAGTGCCAATGAGTGCCAAGTGAGTGCCAATGAGTGCCAAGTGAGTGCCACATAGTGCCAAGTGAGTGCCACATAGTGCCAAGTGAGTGCCACTTTTCGAAAGCTTTCTAGCACCCTGGGCCTAGAATAGCCCTAATATGGGTGTCTACCCTAGGTAATAAGGTATGAGGAATCCGAATGGTGTACGTACAATCACTAGAATGCTTCCCTACTATAGATTTAGTATTTTCTAACACTTATAGCATGACTGAATATATATCTAAAGAGCTACACATTTGAGACAGTGATCGCAAACGTTTCAGAGTCCGAGTCCGCGTCCGCAGGTCAGCCCATCCGCGAAACCGCCGAAACGAGCTCTTAGGCGTAATATTCCCGCCACCCGCCGCGTTGCCGCGAAGCGCAATATTCCGCGTAACCGTCGCGCGTGCAAGTCCGCAGACGCAAAATTCCGCGTGTGAACGAAAATATGATATCAATGTAAACTATTCAAAAATTTCTTTTTCAATTATACTATGAGTCATTCATTTTACTACAATTGTACGAAATTTTATTAAACTATATACTTTACATACCTTAAAGTAGTAAAGCAGTAAACAATAGAGGTGTTATTCCACCTAACACCTAGGGGATCAGTATTGCCTTTGTTTTACTGCTTTACTGCTATACTCTTCTTTACTGCTTTAACTCACATGTTTTACTGCTTTAACTTTCTCCTTTACTGCTTTAGCTTTCTGCTTTACTGCTTTAACTTTCTATTTCTGCTTTTATCCATACATTACATGTAAGCAGTAAGCAGTAAAACTAATAGAGGTGTTACACCTAACACCTAGGGGATAGTACACTTTTGTTTTACCGCACTGCTTTAACTTTCTATTTTACTGCTTTAACTTTCTGCTTTACCGCTTTAACTTTCTGCTTTACTTTATTACACTATGTAACAAAAAATGTTTCTTTTTATATTTTTATTTTATTTTATTACTTTTATTTATTATTTCTATTTTTTTATTTTTTGAACTTTTTAATATACTTTTTTATTTTTTATTTGTAATGTAAGAATAAAAACCCACAGAGTTTCTGTTATATAAACATTTTATTTTAATAAAATTTTCTGAAATTTTATTAAAAACATACTTTACAGACCTTTTAAAACAGTAAAACAGTAAATCAATAGAGGTGTTGTAGCAACAAAGGGTTAGTAAGGTTTTTGATTTACTGCTTTACTGCTTTAATTAAACTCATTATTCATTATCTACTTGACGAGTATGGATGTGGAGAAATTTACGTTCCGAAGTCCGGCTACATGTCTTGTAGCTGGGCCGACAGGATGTGGTAAAACCTTTCTATTATTAAATATTTTAAAGGAAATGGAGATATTTGAACAAACCCCTGTAAAAATAATATGGTGTTATAATGTTTATCAGGAAAAATTTAAAGAATATAAAGATGTGATTCAATTTCATGAAGGCATATACGATATTAGATCGCTGGACAATATACAAGGCCACAAAATTATTGTATTAGATGATTTAATGCACAAATTGAATTTGGAAATAGCAGAAGCGTTCACAGTTTATTCTCACCATCTAAATATCTCTGTGTTTTTCATAACGCAGAATATTTTTCATCAAAGCAAGCATATGCGAAGTGTTTCTTTAAACACACAGTATTTGCTGTTGTTTGGACAGAGAAGAGACATGAGTCAAATTAATGTATTGGCAACTCAAATGTTTCCTCTTCAAAGGAAAGAGTTCTTAAAAGTATATAAAGAGGTTACTTCATTCCCCCACGGTTATTTGATGTGTGAACTTCACCCCAAAAACACGCACAGAGTGCTGCTCCGTACCAACATTCTGCCCTATGAGATAGAAACTGTATACATACCTGAATAATGAGTGCTCTAGTTGCAAAGTATTTACCTCTTATAAAAAAATTTAAAAAGTTGAAACCATCTGAAAAACGTAAACTAATTAGGGAGGATGAGAAATTCATCCAGTGTGTATGTGAAGTCTGTTTAAATCTTATAAAAGGAAATGTTCCTTTAAACAGGCCTCAGAAGGTAAAGCTACGTCGTTATAGAAACATCATTAAAAAACTCTCCTTCAACATTAAAAATTTGAAAAATAAAAAGAAGTTACTACAGAGAGGGGGAGGAGTATTCCTGCCATTACTCTTCTCCGTTATAGCTCCCCTGATAACTAAGTGGTTGTCCCCATAATGAAGAAGGTTGCTGTACTTCCATATAATGAGTATGAGAAAATGAAGTATAATAATACAGCATCTGTACAGAATTCAGTTCCTCAGATTCATCATTCACAACCTCAATATGGACAGTTATTGCCGCACACTGCGCAAAATCCACAATCACAGTTTCATCATTCACAACCCCCATACACCCAGATATTACAGCCCAATGCATTGACATTACAACCTCTTTCACATCAGCAGCAACAGTTGCACCAACAGAATCCTTATATTGTGAACGACTCATTATCTTTCCAGCAGCCTCTACCTCCTAGCTTATATGATCCTAAAGTTGAACAGATAACCAAATATGAGAAAGAAGTGTACAGGATATTAAATTCAGACATTAACATCCATGAGAAACGCATCTTATACCAGGATGCCATACAAAAATTGATAGATCTTAAAGACTTGCACCTACATCCATCCCTACGTATCCCGCTAACCGATAATGTAGATATTCCTAATGAAGTAAAACTTGAAGTGAAAAATGAAGATAAATTTAAAAATATCCTAGAGGAGAGCTTACCTAATAGAGTGCGTAAATCAGGAATAGCTTTATATAATATTTTAAAAGACCAATTAACTTTGAATGAAGCAGGACAGATCGTAATTGATGATGAAATAGTTAAAGGATCAAATATTGTGGATTTGATAGCTGATCTCTCACGTAACTGGAAGAAAGGACCTGTAAAAGGATGGAATGATATCAAACAAGAACTTCAGACTATTAATTTCCCCAGAACTTTAATCTTAAATACAAGCCGATTAGCAGACTTAGATAATATCCCCATGACACCTAGACCTGATTCAAGTCCATCAGGCACTTCTTACGCATCAGATAAATTTAAACGTGTTACCAGAGCACGACTAAGAAAAACACCTTATAATAGGTCTAGTTGGATTAAATCGTAATTATGTATTATCATATATATTTAGTTGTAATGTTTGTGTATAAATAAATGTTATTTTAAATCTTTTTCTCTTTCTTTTTCCCTTGTGACCTAATATCACATTTTTGTGACAAATATATATATATATATATATATATATATATATATATATATATATATATATATATATATATATATATATATATATATATATATATATATCATATATATATGTTTTATTACAAAATATATATATATATATATATATATATATAACCTTACACGTGTGTCAGTAGACAACATGGCGGCGAAGGAGGTAGTTGATAAGTATTACTTCAATCTGAGGGAGCCAAATAGTTTTGGGGGTTTCACTAGGTTTGCTTTAAGGTATCCTAATATTGAGAAAAAAGAGTTAAAAGCATATTTAGAGGGCGAAGAGGCATTTACTCTACATAAACCTGTAAGAAAAAAATTTCCTACGCGGAAAACCATATCTCCGCAGCTCGATAGCATATGGCAGTTAGATTTATCGGAAATGATTAAATACAGCTCTTATAATGAAGGTTTTCAATATATACTTTTTACAATTGACGTATACTCTAGATACTTGTGGTTGAAACCAATAAAAGATAAAAGATCAGCTACAGTTGCCGATGCTGTACTTGAAATTATAGAGGACGAACGGAGAACACCTAAATCATTTTGGACAGATTCAGGAATGGAATTCAAGGGGCGAGAGTTTCAGGAGATGCTGCTCTGGGAGTATGGTATAAGCTATTACAATACATTTTCCGTAAACAAAGCGGCAATAGTTGAAAGAGTCCAACGTACTATTAAAGAACGCATGCATAGATATTTTACTAAAATGAATACTTTTAAATATATTGATATACTGGACGATCTGGCTTATTCTTATAACAGGTCTTACCATAGAACTATAAAGTCAACTCCTTTAGAGATGTCAAAAACTAGAGGACGTATGGCACATATGGGTGAAAAAGAAAACAAAATAAAAGATAATTCAGGAATAAAGGTAAACGATTATGTAAGAGTTTCTCGAACAGAAGAAAGGTTTAGAAAAGGATATGAATCCGGTTGGACTACGGAAGTTTTTAAAGTTCACAATATCCGAACATTCAGTCGTGATAGTTTAAAGTTATATTATCTGGAAGATTTAAATGGTGAAAAAATAAAAGGCGGATTTTATAAACAGGAAATACAAAAAGTAAGGTTCAATCCTGTAACTCATGAATATAAAATTGAAAAAATATTAGGTACAAAAGGTAAAGGAAAAAATAAACAGGTACTGGTGAAATGGAGGGGGTATCCTGCTAAGTTTAATACTTATATAAAAGCAAGTGAAGTTAAGAATCATTAATCAGTTGTCATTATAATCATGGAGAGTGTAGATCACTTTTATATAACTCTGCCTTCTTCAGCCTCCTTGGATTTACATCCTGATAATAAACTCTCGGATTTTACAACTGTGCTAATGAATCCTATACAACTTGAAAGAGAGGCATACGAAGTAGGATTATGTGAAATGATATTAAATACGGACATAGAAAATTTGCCTCACAATCTATTCTGGATGACGGTGTACAGAAGTGTAGAATGTGTTGAAACTATATTACAAGCGGAAGGTACTCGTTTTCTGAAAAGAACTACAATTGCCAAAAAGATGAATACGCCCACATTTGCTACAAAAGAATACTTCATTGAAGAATTTGTTCTGCGACGGTCTTATTTTAAATCGGTTCCTGCTATTTTTAGTCATTTAAACGTTCTCTTTGATATGAGTATTATGTGTAAGGACTTGGTATACAAAACTGAAATGCGTACCTATGAAGATAAAGTAATAATATCTTTAAGTTCAAAAGTAAATGTAAACCTACGAGACCGGGACATGTTTTTTCTCGAACGATCACCATGGCAACGTAAACATATTCGTAGACGTGATGCTGAGTTGGATATACTTCATGATATCCCTACTATGTTGAAGAGGGTTATACTATCTGTGGAGAATAACCGCATGACTCCACATGAACAAAAAGATGAAGCAGATCGAGTACTGCATTATACATGTACCCCATCCGAGATGCTCAATCATCCAGGTATGGCTTATGTATATACAAATATAATTGAACATCAATATGTAGGTAATACTAAAGCTCCTTTATTAAGAGTAGTATATTTTCCCAAAGAGAGTAAAGTTATAACATTCCCTAATGTTCATTATTTACCTCTGAATAGATCAAATTTTGACTCTGTACGCGTGCATATAAAAGATGTAGAAGGAAATCCTTTTCCCTTTACATACGGTGCATTGTTATGCAAAGTTCATATTAGAAAGAAACAGATGCAGTAATTACAGCATAATGGAATATATAAGAGGTGTAGTCAGATATATTTTTCATTCATTAACATACTCTCACAGTGTAAAGATAGTATAAGAAAGATACTCCTGTAATAATGGACGAAGAAAGGGTATTCAGGGGAACAAAAATGCAGAGGGGGTATGGTCTTGGTGGATTTTTTGCCAAGCTATGGAGAAGTGCAAGGCCTTTACTCAGGAAAGGCGGGGAATATATAGGTAAAAAAGCTATAAGAACAGGTTTGCACATACTATTCAAGATATTGCTGCAGGAAATAATCCTCGTACAGCATTTAAAAGACGTATAGCCGATGTTTCAGATGAGATGTTGGATGATGTTAAGCGTAAAATAAGACGTAAAATGTCAGGACAAGGTCGAGGGATCAAGAAGATTGTCATAAAGAAAAAGACTAAGCGGAAAAAACCTCTAAGGAAAAAATGTATTGATGTATTTGCTATTTAATTACTAACTAATAACTTTTATACGAGCTGTGTATATAAGTAAGGTTTTTCATGAAAATGTTCATTATACGGCCAGAGCTCGCACATGCAAGATGCATTTCCTTCATCCTTCTAGTCCTGATTGCTGTAAGAGTGAATTGGATCTCTTCTCAATGAACCCTACACAGATTAGCGTTAGCGAGTCCAACTTTATCAGTATTAATCCTTTGCATTCAATTACCAATACAGATGTTCCTCTAGAGTTCAATATTCCAGGCACTTCTGATCAATACCTAGACCCCTCTAATGTGTTTTTATATGTAAAAACGAAATTGACAAAACCTGATGGTACAGATCTTCCTTCGGGT
>JABUQX010025018.1:42500-53669 GCA_015478945.1 Trachelipus rathkii | reverse complement strand
TCATTTCTTCTTTTAAAGTCAATTGTCTCTCCCACATAAATACTTCTACAGTTATAGCAAGGAATGCTATATATACATTGAGAATAAGGGCTATTTGCAAATTTGTTAGGTTTTAAAACTTTTTTAAGGGGTAGGGCATTCGATGGGGTGGTAACGATACTCTTCGGAATAACCTTCCTGATGCATTTTGGTAGAGGATATGGGACAGCCAGATAGGTGGTGTTTTCTTTAAATTAAATCAGCTTTTAAAAAATGCTTTAAAGCATTTAAACTTTTCCAATGCTGTTGGTATTTTGAGAATCCTAACTCTTTAAGTGAATTTACTCAATTTTTAAACAATGCACATATGAAGAAAAACTTGATTGTAGGAAGAAAAATAAATAGTCTGAATAAGAAATTTAATAACATTTATAAAAATAGCAACTGGGTAAAAAATTCAAACTTACAGAAAATAATTAATCTTTCAAACTATAATTTAAGTTCAGATGAAGAGATACTTCTAGGCTATGGCCTTTCATTCTCATTGGATAAACACGAAAACATTAATCAATTCCTTATGGATTTCGAATTATGGAGCAAACATGATAAGGATAAAACATGCAACAATAGTTTACTCAAAGGTTTATTAGCATCGTCAACTTTGCAGAATACAGAAGTACGTAATTTCCCCATTAAGTTTTATATGGCTTTAAAATCTCTTATCAACAATAAAGAAATAGTAATTACACGTTCAGATAAGGGAGGCAATATTGTGATTTTGAACTATATGGATTATAATAACAAATGTAACGCACTGTTAGATGACAATGCTACCTATGATAAAATTACCAATGACCCACTTAAGAATTCTCAATATAATTTTAATAAATCATTGAAACAAATATGCAAAGACTATCCAAACATTTACAATAATAAAAACGCATATATGCCCCAACTATCACAATTTTATGGCTTACCAAAAGTTCACAAACCTAATGTTCCTTTACGTCCGATTATTTCTAACACGAATAACATTACCTACAAATTAGCAAAATGGCTGGCTGAACAGTTAAGCCCTCTTGTAGGTAACATTTCACCATCTCATATTACTAACACCACAAACTTCATCGATAAAATCAAAAATATTGACCCACGGGAATTTCATTTTGTAAGTTTCGATGCAATTTCGCTTTTTACATCTGTACCGGTCCCTTTAGCTCTCTCTCTACTGGAACATCATTTACAAGTTTCACAGCATACTTTGACATATTCATTTGACTTTATAAAACAACTTATTAATTTGACATTAGAACATAACTTTTTTCATTATAATTCTAATTATTTTAAACAGAAACAAGGTCTTAGTATGGGTTCACCACTTTCTCCTATTATAAGCAATTTATTCATGGAGTTGGTTGAAAAATATCATTTTTTCCCCAATCCTAACTTTGCAGGTTTACATTGGTTCAGGTACGTCGATGACGTGTTTTGTGCTATTCCTATTAATAAAAACCCTCAGGATATTCTGACATTTATCAATTCTTATAATACCAATCTACAATTCACTGTAGAAGCCCCTATCAATAATTCATTACCTTTCTTGGATACCTTGGTGAAGTGGGATGACATTGGTAACTTAACATTTTCAATATATAGAAAGAAAACTTCACAAATTAACTACATGCATTGGTATTCCTTTCATTGCTTCAACACGAAGGTAGGGACCCTCACATCTTTGTTTTTACGTGCATTACGAATTTGTTCCCCCTCAAATCTACAGACTGAAATCAATTTTTTATTTAACACTTTTAAGAATTTACAATATCCTCTCTCCATAATCAATAGAGCTTTAAAGAAAGCAAAAGCAAATTTCTACCACTCTCATAACCAGTTACCTAAAGAAAACACCACCTATCTGGCTGTCCCATATCCTCTACCAAAATGCATCAGGAAGGTTATTCCGAAGAGTATCGTTACCACCCCATCGAATGCCCTACCCCTTAAAAAAGTTTTAAAACCTAACAAATTTGCAAAATAGCCCTTATTCTCAATGTATATATAGCATTCCTTGCTATAACTGTAGAAGTATTTATGTGGGAGAGACAATTGACTTTAAAAGAAGAAATGACCAGCATAAATACGATCTCACATACAGTAAGCAGAAATCAGCACTTACGCATCATAGATCGACGTTTAATCATAAAATCAATATCAATAACATGGAACCCATCATTAATGTCTCAGATAATAACAAGAGGAAAATGATAGAATCATATTGCATTGTAAATAGTAATAACTTTAATAAAATAGCAGGTGAAATGAATATAGACGTGACACAAAATTTAATGATGAAAAGTACAAAATTTTCAAGAATATCATTAAAAAAATGATCATCAACAACCATCCACTGAAAAATTGTTTCATACTTCAGATTCTTCTTTAACGCAGGAACTTCTTTTCTGTTTCAACATCCCACCTGAGGAGGCCGTTACTATGCGGCGAACAGCTAAGTGGAATTAAATAATTAGAGTATGTAAATAAATATGTGAATTGGTGGTTTATTGTTGTTTATGTGTTAACACTCGAATTTAGTATTATTTTAAATTAAAAAGTGACTTTTAAGTGTGTATTCATAAGAGGCATCCAGTCAAATCAAATATATATAATATATATATAATAATATATATAAGTAAATAATAGTATATATAGTATATATTATATAGATATATAATAATATTATATATATATATATAATTATATATATATATATATATATAATATGATATAAAATATTATAATATACGTATATATATATATTATCATATATATATTATATATATATACTATATAATATATAATTTATTATATATGATAATATATATTATCATCAAAGCACCATATCCCGCCATAGCTGCTGGTGTGTTGTAGCTCATTATATTATATAAACTTATCATCACCCTTCACAAAAAGAAAACATCTGATAGAAGTGGTTTCACCCCCTTGATCTGCGGGCAAATTGAATTAATAAATTTTCTTTCATTTAACTCGATACTTCCCGTAATGCTGCTTCCACTTTTCCATGGAGGGTTAGTTTCAGCTTTCGTTAATTACTTCCATTGCTGTTTATTAAATAATGAAAAGAAAATATAAAAGAAAAATTAATATAAAAAAGAATGTTTCTTCTCTATCTCAGATCTTTAAATTGTAATAATTTAAAAATGTAAACTACTATAAAAATTGAAATCCACATCATAAAATATATCCTCTTTATCATAGTTTACCTGAAACTTAAATTTGTGTCCTTCTATCTTTTACTCTCTCTTCATAAATTAATCCCCCAGAAGTGTCTTATTAGTAGTTTCCTTCTCATAAATAACCCTTCATGATTTTCCATATTCTTCTGAATCTTCTTTCTTTTTCTCTCTTTGGCCTCCGCTCAGTTCCGCTGCAATCCCACACTCGAGACAGATCGACATCCATATATATATATATTATATATATTATATATATGATATATTAATATATTATATATATATAATTAATATATTTTATATATAATATATATATAAATATACATATATATAGATATATATATAAAGTATATAGTATAGTAATATACTATATATATATATATATATAATATATATTATATATTTTATAATATTATATTATATAATATATATATATATAATAATAATCCAAAAAAATTATATACGTTATATATATATTTATATATATATATATATATATAGCTATATATATATGAGATATATATATATATAATATATATATATAATATTAATATTATTATAACATATAGCAAAAAAAAGAATAGAATTAAGAGTTAAGTTGGTAAAAAAATAAATAATTTGGGAAATAAATGTCTGATACACACAGTTAAAACTTCAGAGTATAATTTTAAATTAATAAAATAATAACAAAATTAAAATCAATTCATATAAAATTCAGGGTGATTAACATAAAATTATAATAATTGGCTAATAATAAAATAGTATGTACAATGATTTAAATTATTAATAACTATTTCCCATTGTTCAAAAATTTCTGCCGATTCTCTCTGCCTAGCTGCAATACACATACTAAACCATTTATGTTTTACAAGCCAACAATAATTTCAGAAAGTTAAAATTTTGCCCAATAGTATAAGACTCATCTTTGCTAGTTTAATGTTTATTGTAATTTAATGTTTAAATAGGTTTCATCACCTTGTAACTCATGCTTTATATAGATCATCAAAAGATTTTTATTAAATTAATTTGAATTTAAATATACTCAAGTTTAGGATCAAATAGTGAAAAATAAAATACAAATTGCATTTTCTTACCTAGTTGGATTCTTTCCATTGTGATCCGTTCCGCAGTATGTTCTTTGGCCACCTTTAACCAATGCTCCCCAGCTCTCCAGATAATGAAATGGAAATGAGCTTTTTTTCAAACTGGGATGGATCCTGTTCACCACGCATTCAAAGCATCATTGACCATATATATTGCAAACTTATTTAATTACAAAAGTTCAATAAAGGTTTTCAAGATCCGCTTAATGGGTTATCAAGTAAAGTGCTATCCAAACATATAAGCTTATTATAAATTAGTGAGCGTAATCCAGAGCAATGCTTGTGCAGGAAGAAAAAGTTAGTTTTTTTTCAAAACTGGAAGCGGCTTTAAGTTACTTCATTGAGTGGCGAGAGGATTAGACTTATTTATTATATGATCAGCAATTAGGTTAATAAAAAATGAAATTTAACCCAAAATATCTGTATCATAGTTTAATTGACCCTTAAATAGGGATTTCACAATTCGCATTTTGTACACAACATATACACCAACCTGCACACTCGACCAACACCACACACAACACACACAAATACACACACACAGCAGTCATAATACACACAAACATATATCATGTATATAATAATAATTATATATTAATATATATATAGATATAATATAATATATATATATAATATTATATAATATATATATATATATATATATATATATACGTATAGATATATATTATATTTAAGATAATATATATAAAATATAATTATATAATAATAGTATAATAATATATATATATATATATAATATATACTATATTATATATATATAAAAATATATAAAATATAATATATTATATATATAATATATATATAAATAATAATATATATATATATAATATATATATATATATATAATAAAAATATATATATTTAGATTATATAATATATATATATTATATAAATATATTATATAATATATATATATATATTCTATAATATATATATATATATATATATATATAATATATATATATATATATATATACAGGGCGTTATCTAAGGGGGCAAGGGGCCATGGCCCTGCCCAAAAATTTTCTAGACACCTATAATTTTTAGGTATCATAGTTAATAATATAAATGAGAAAGTTAAAATTAATTTTATTAATTCGTTCGCTGTTAGGAGAAAAATCTCGTTACTCTTTGAAGTTTTTACAGAGAAGAGAACGTCATAATTTTAACCTATATATAGAATAATATATATATAATATATATATAATATATATATATATAATATAAATATAATTATATATAAATATATATATAATATATATAGATATATATATATTTAATATATTATATATTATATATATATAATATGATAATATATAGATAATATATATATTATATATATATATATATATAAGTATATGATAATTAATTTTATATTATATAATATATAATATAATATATATATATATATATTTATATATATAATATATAATATATATATATATTATATATTATTAGCGACAAGATAAGAGTGGTTCTTAGAATAATTCTCTCTCTTTCGCATAACTTACTTATGAGATAACATCTGTGTGTTGTGTTAAGCTAATCGATCTATTGTGTTTTAACGGGGTTATATAGCTGAGTACGCTAGTGATAGTTTTATAGTTTTGATCTTTTATGTTTAACATTTTTCTGTTCTTGTTGTCAACTTTAAAAAAATTAAAAAATAAATATGAAAAAGAACAAATTTAAGACTTATTGCGCACAAAAAAAAGAAGCACAATGAGTAATAAAGAGTCCTATTATTCAAAGAGTTGAGGTTCGCGGACTCGGAAGAACAGTGTCTCATTTAACTTCGTTAAACTGCGATAGCAGCTGAAAAAGTTCAAATAGACGTGAGCTTTTTTCATTCACAAGCGTCTATAAGTCAGGCCCAATCAAGGAATACAGAAAGATTGTCAATTCTAACACATTGACAATTTCATATGTACGGTATTTAGCAATAAGGAAAAAGTGAAAATATTAAAATATCTCTGGAAACCAGATTCAAAAATATATTTCCTGCTCAGGCAAAGGTTGGAAAAGATATTTTCAAAGAAGGTCATGGCTGATATATTAAATGGATTAGCTTTACTCTGATTAAAACGTGGGGTTAGTCCTCAAATTGGTGTAATGCTTTTGGAAACAAAAAGAAGAATGTAAAGAAAACACCAGGGGAATTGAGTGTTTGTGTCTCGAGCCATTATTCAAAACTTAAAGAAAGCCACGAAATCTTTCAAAAATACGAATGCAACTAAATTCACAAAAATCGGAAAAAGAAGATTGAGTGTTGTAGGAAAGCAGGTCAAGAAAAAATCGATCATCGACAAACAGATTGACGTCGGAAAAAAAAGGGCCGAAGCGAGAGTAAAGCGGCAATTCCAATGTTGAACAATCGATTTTTGGTAAGCAAATATATCTTACGACTCAGATCAGGTCGAAAAAACTCTCTTGGCCTGGGGGAAAACGATAGCAATTTTGGTCTTTTAAAATGTCGTTGCTAATTTGAGACCATGTGTCTTTGAGAGAACACATTTAAAAAGCTAGTTCTAGAAATCGCAGTATATACCCAGGCACAGCCCAAAATGTCGAATTCAGTCATTGCGCATGCATTCAAACGTAAAATTCGTGCAAAAATATAAATAAAAGTAATTTTTTTTACGTTTTAGCCGATGAGACGACCGATGTTTCCAGAAGAGAACAGATTTCGTTGAGTGCGTCTTAACGTTGATATTGATACTCTTACCGTCAAAGAAGAGTTTTTGTGTTTCGTCTCAGTAAATGACTTGACGGGAATAAGTCTTGCAAAATTAATTGAAAAAAAGTAATCTGACCTTGTTAGAAATGAATAATCTAAGAGACAGGGATATGGACGGGTGAATCCATATAATGAAAGTGGAATCTGCTTAAACTAACTTGAAGCCATCAGAAAAAAGGCAACATTAGAATTTCAGCATATTGTTGAAGATATGTGTAAGCGCATCGAATCTGAGCTGGGTATTGAATGCTTATGGTGGTACAAGATTATAACAAATCCAAAATACAAACCCAACATCCTACTTCTTGACCCACAAACGTATTATCGCACATCCATTTTTGTATACCATTTTTGGATGATTTTAAGATCAAACATTAGGAGAGAGTTTTGAGTCATAAGGAATGATATCTTTCCTGCAATTGTCATACCGAACAAGTGTAATGTGCCATACTGGAAGATAAAAATGTAACATTTTACAAAAGAAGATCTCGAAAGCCAATTGAGGATTTAAGTAAAAGCAAAGGGATATATAGTAGTGGAAATGGCACACAGCACAGATTGTCCAAAGAAACAGTAAGAGACGAACTAGTTTCTTATTCGAAGTCAACAATTTACAAGTATTATTCTTGCTGCAACAATACTGCAATTTTCAGGTCTACTATTCAGTAGAAAGAAGGTTTTCAACATTTATGACTTCTGAAGCCACTACTTGAACAATACTATATTTGGAGATGAAAGACTAACTAACTTGCCAGCTCTATCATACATCAAATTATTGACGTAAAAACTCGAAGGTGTTTATCCGAACTTTGTTCACTCTTCATGCCTGGCGGATTAAATAACATCAGGTAAGAGATTTAGAACTTATAAATTATTCCATTTTCTTAGAAAGTTAGTATTTGTCCTTCTCTTTATATATATATATATATATATATATATTATTATATATATTATATATATATATATATATATTATAATAATAGTATTATATATATAATTATATATATAATATTAATAACTATATATATATGATATATAATATATATATTATATATATTATAATATATATTATATATATTAATATATATATATTATAATAGATAATATATTATATAATAATATAATATATATACTATACATATACCGGATATACGGATATAACAATTAATATATATATATATAAATATATATTTATATATATATAATATATATATATATATATAATATTAATATTATATAATATATTATATAGAATTATAATAATATATATATTATAAGAAACGTACGATTTTTGTTTGCCCCCCCCCGAAAAAAAACCTGGATACGCCGACTGTATTATATGATATATAAGTTATGATACGAATATATATATATTATATATATATAGATATATATATAATATATATAATATATAATATATAGTATATATATATATGATTGTATATAATATATATTAATTTATAAACTATATAATATATATATATAATATATAGATTATATATATATATATATATATTTATATATATATGTGTTATATATTTTATTATATACATATAATATATATAATATATATATATATAATATATATATATATATTATATTATAATAGATAGAATATACTATAATATAATAATATATAATATAATATAATAATATATATATATAATATTATATAATAGAAATATATGTATATATATATATATTATTAATATATATATATATATATATAATATAGATATATAGTATATATATAATATATAATATATATATAAATAAATAATTAATATAATATATGATATATATAGATATAATTATATATATATATTATATATATATTAGTATATATATAATATATACATAATAAATATATATATTTATATAATATATATATATATATTATAATATATATAGTATATATAGAATATATATATATATATATATATATATATATATATATATATATATATATATATATATATATATATATATATATATATTATATATATATTATATATATATATTATTATATATATATGTTTGGAAAGTATAACAACAAAAATATATAAATACCTGAAAATAAATAAAAAAAAATTTATATGTATAGAAAATAAAAAATAAATAAATATGGTTTTTCCAAATCGACTTTTCTCTCTTTTTCTCAATTTACTATTTTGTCTTTGGTTTAAATGTAAAGCAAATGCCAAAGGGTATTTTTCTTATGTTTAAGTTTGGAAGTATAGAACGGAAATTTAAGAGTCTCCCAAGTTATACAAATAAAAATTTTAGAAAAAAAGAAAAAAGGAAAAACGGGAGAAAGTTTCTTTGTAAACTTTTTTATTTATTTGTTATTTTATTCTTTTTTTTTTTTAGGGGGGGGGGACCTTAAAATTATAAAAAAAAGTGTTGAAAATATTATTTCATTTGACGTTTTTATTTAGTATGCTTTTCTATAATCATTTTATATCTGATTTATATCTTCTAAACATTTTTAATATCTTTTTCTTAATTTCTTTTTTGTTCTAATATTGATAAAAAAATGTTTATTTTCATTAAAATAGTGAAAATAACAATTGAATTTCAGTCAACATCAAATCCATTGTTCCAACTTTAAAATTTTTCTTTTATTCTTTTTATCAAATTCGTATTATAAAGGAAATAAAACATCATAACTGTATGTATATATAATATATATATTATATATATTATAGATAATAGATATATATATATATAATATATAATAATATAAATAATAATTATATATATATATATAATAAATACAATATATATAATATATATTATATATATATATGATATTTAATTTTTTTTATAATATAGAATTATTATATATATAGTATATACTATATACTATATATATATATAGATATTATAAATCATAATATTTCAAAATGGTCCTAAGTGGGTTTTGAACCCTTACCCTTGAGATGGTACTTCAGAAGTGTTACCTCGAGGAGCCACGAATTGGCTAAAGCAACCATCATTTACCTCATGAGAAGCTTAGCTTCCAGAGAGCAGGCGTTTCTTGGGACACCTAACTCCGACGGCCTCCCCGCCCAACACTCGGGTCAGGCAACACTGGGTAATTTTAACCGGACATTAATTAAATATTCAAATAATATTTGTGCAATAAACGCAACAATATATTGTCTATATTCAAGATGGTCCTAAGTGGGTTTGAACCCCTACCCTTGAGATGGTACTCCAGAGTTTTACTCGAGACACGATTGGCTAAAAGGAAACCCAGCATTTTACCTCCTGAAAGCTTAGCGCCAAAGAGGAGGCTAAGCGCTGTTCTGACACCTAACTCCGAACGGGCCTCCGCCGCCAACACTCGTCAGGGCAACACTGGTAATTTTAACCGACATTAAGATATTCAAAGATATTGTGGCAATAAACGCAACAATCTATTTGTATATTTCAAATGCCTAAATGGGCTTGAACCCTTACCTTGAGTGGTACTCCAGAATGTTTACCCGAAGCTAGCTTTCAGACGGTAAAAATGATGGTTCCTTTTCTATCCATCGTGTCTCGACGGAACACTCTGAGTACCATCTCAAGGGTAAGTGTTTCCCAAACCCATTGTAGACCATTTTGAATTTACAAAATAATTATTGCGTATTATGAACAAATAATATCTTAATATCTAATCAATGATCCGGTTAAAAGATTACCCAGTTGCCCCTGAACCGAGTGTTGGCGGGGAGGCCGTCGGGAGGTTAAGTGGCCACAGACACGCCTCGCCTCCTCTTGGAAAGCAAGCTTTCAGAGTAAAATATGTTTCCTTTAGCTAATCGTGTCTCGAGGAACACTCTGGAGTACCATCTCAAGGGTAAGGTTCAAACCCCATGGACCATTTGAAAATACAAATAATTGTTGCGTTATTGCACAAATATCTTGAAAATATATATATATATATAATAATATATATATATATATATATATAATATATAATATAATAATATATATATATAATATAATAAAATATATATATATTTATAATAATATAATATATAGTATATATATATATTATAATATATATATATATAATTATTATATATAT
>JABUQX010025018.1:0-40000 GCA_015478945.1 Trachelipus rathkii | reverse complement strand
AGAGAAGAGAGAAGAGAGAAGAGAGAGAGAGAGAGAGACGAGAGAGAGAGAGAGTCCTAAAAGATTTTTAAATTGTTTCTCTAATCGATTTTTTTTTTTTAAAATAAGCTTATTATTAAATTTTTCCATTCTTTGATTGTTTAAGGGTTTTAATATACACATGTATAAAAATATATTCCTGTCACAAACTTACATCAAAGACTGATTTAAAATGAGTATTAATATCCTATCTATTTTTTTTAAATTTGCGAATATAAAGTTGCAAATTCGCTCTGCCTCCCTGTAATTTATTCGAATGCGAAATTTCTATATTTGACACATTTATTGCCTCCTATTAGCCAAAGTCCTTTAATTGAACTCGCTCAATCTTTTACTCTAGACAAGTTCAAGGCTACCTTCGTTAAAATTTTAGAGATTCAAGTAATGTAAATTTTTCCGATTATCAAATTATTTTCAAACCTTCCTTGTAATTTGAAGTAATTGAATGGATAACATTTTTCAGCTTTTAGCCACTTAAAGCTCCAACCTTACCGATATGGTCAAATTATATGGAGCACTTGCTTGTGACTCGATAATATATAATATATAATAAATATATTATAGTTATATAATATATATTAATATATATAATATTATATAATATATAGAATATATAATATATTATATATTATATGTTATTATATATATATTAATAATATATTATATAATTATTATATATATATAATATATATATATATTATATAATATATATATATATATAAGTAGAATTTATAAGCATCTATGTAATTATAAATATATATAGAGAAAATGTAAGCATGAATACAAATATAATCTGAGGTATTGAAAATAATTATATATGTAATTAGATATATATATGTATATATATAATATATATATATTATATATTATTATTACTATATATATATATAATATATAAATTTTATATATATATATTATATGTATATATATATTAATATATATAATATATATATATATAAATATATATAGATATTATATATTATATATATATATTATATATATGATATTTATATATATTATTTATATATGTATATATATATATATTTATATATTATATATATTAATATTGATCTTAATCAGTTATTAGTAATTATATATATATATATTATTATATATTATATTAAATATATATATATATATATATATATATATAAACCAAGTAAGACAAAATTACTTAACACTTGGCTCATAAAATCAGGAAAATGATAACTAAATAAATAAATAAATAAAAAAATAAAAAAATAAGTAAATAAATAAATAAATGAATAAATATAGATTCAGAACCTTATTAAACTGAACATACTTAGAGTAATCTATTTGGTCAAATTTGGTCATTAATTAACAATTTTAGAACATAAAAGCAACAATTTTGGATCCAATTTCAGTATCTGTTAAAAAGATAACTAAAATTTCTGTCATTTCTGTTTGTTAAGAATAAAGACAACTCCTCTCTCTCTCCTCTCTCCTCCTCCTCTCTCTCTCTCTCTCTCTCTCTCTCTCTCTCTCTTCTCTCTCTCTGCTCTTCTCTCTCTCTCTCTCCTCTCTCTTCTATATTTGAGAAAGTTCTTTTTAAACAATTGTCTTTTGATCAACCCTATAACTAACATTGATGGGATTTTTTCGCCTCATTCAAGAAAGATACTATACGTGAAAAGTCGTTATGGTGTATGGAATCTTGAAGTAGTTGCACAGTTTAGAGAGTATATGCCGAATAGATATGGACATTATAACTTTCTTGATCGAATCTACGTTAACAATTTTTTTATTAACTCAAATATTAAATATTAATTTATGTTTATTTCAAAAAGGAACCTAAATTGTTCAAAAATACATACAGAGAATAAACCGAATAGAAAGTTATTTTCATTTTTTCATTTAAGACCAGTGCTTAAAAAACAATCGGGAGGAAATCAAAAGTGGTAACTCGTTCCTCATGGATTGAACAGCAGACTTTAGACATAGAACAGCCTCCACATGAGATAGATCCTTATATCTGAAAGCATAATAATACAGTTCTGTTGCATTATATATTCAGCTTCAAAAATCTTTGATATGTTCATTATTAATTTAGTTACAATTTGCATGATTGTTTCTTGTTGAGTCGATCTCTGATAGGAACCACGTGTATAATTTTCTGCTATGGACTTTTTACTTACGTATATTATAACTATATAGTATATATAATAATATATTATATATTATATATATATAATATATATATATATATATATATATATATATATATTATATATATATATAATATATATTGATAAAAATAATTTTTGTTATAAAAAAGTTATATTAAACATAAAAAACATTTATTTACTAGCTAATCCTACATAACTAGACGTTAGCCGATCTAAACGAACCTAACCTACCTACCTAACCTACCTAACCTACCTAACCTAAACTAACCATAACCTAACCTAACTAACCTAACAACCAACCTTACCAACCCTAATATTTCGCCAATGTTTGCGCTAAATATCCACTCACCTAATTGACAATATTTTATATATATATATATATATAATTATATATAATATATATATATTATATATATATATATAACCTACAGAAGCCCATTTCAGTATCAAAAAATCTTTTATATTTATATAAACCAACTTAGCAAGATTACCCTATATAAATATTTTAATGTTGAACAAGGATGTGATGTTGACTCAAAATCATTTTTTATTTTTAATATTTTAATGAAAATAAACTTTTATCAATTTTGGAACAACAAATAAAAAAAAAAATATATAAGAGATAAAAATATAATGAGATAGGAAATCTTTTCTTTCTTTTAAATATAAACATTAATTCAAATATATTTAAATTATTCCTTTTTTTTTTTTTTTTTTAAATTTTCGGAAAAAAATGAAAAAAAAAATGGAAAAAATGTTTACAAGGAAACTTTTTCTTGTTTTTCTTTTTCTTCTTTTTCTAAAAGTTTCGTTTGTTTAATTTGAGAGACACTGAAATTTTCGTTCTTTACTCCCAAACTTTAACATAAGAAAAATATCGTATTTAGCTTTTTTTTTACGTTTAAGATAAAGTAAAACACAAATGGGGAGAGAAAAACGGAGAGGGAAAAAGGGTTTTGAAAGTTAGTATAGTTATTTTTTTATATTTATTTTTTATTTTGTGGTTTTAATACTTATCTTTATTAGAAGTCAAAAGATTTTCTAAAACTTTTAATTTTGTTTACTAACTTTTCATATATATATATAATATAATATATATAAAATATATATATATATATATATATTTAATATTAGATATATAGTAAAATATTATATACTATATATATTATATATATAATATAGTATGAGAGAGAGAGAGAGAGAAGAGACACACAACACACACTACACACACACACGCACAACAACACGCGCACACACACACACACACACACACACACACACAGCCTCCCTCGACGACTATCTTCCAAACACTGATATGGGCTAGTCGAAACGCAGAATTAGAGATGCCTTTAGCACATCATTTTATGTATATTAGAAATGAAAAGACGGACGTCCAATTTAAACGAATTCAATATAGGAAGCAAAGCGCGGAGAACACAAAAAGTTTTGCTTGTTTAGCAATGGAAAATAAAAATTTTGTTTAAATTTCGATTGCAATCTGAGAAATATTTTATGGCATAAATTGTTTTAAATATAAAAAATAAAATAAAATAATTCACTTCTTTTGTTGGGCATGCAATAGGGCAGGCATATAATATAATATTATTCATATATATATATATATATATATATATATTATATATATAAATATATATATATATATATATATATATATAATATATATATATATATTAAAATATATATATAATTTATTATAAATATTATATATAATAATTTTAGCACTAAATAATATAATATATTATATAGATTTATATATATAATAATAATATATAATATATATAATATATTATATAGATTAATATATATATATTCAGAGGATAGCGGATAGTGATTTTTCACTATTCGCGGATGCGGCATGCGATATGATTTTTCACTATCCGCTGATGCGGATAGTAAAAATCCTATCCACGGATGCGATCGGATAGCGGATAGTTACTGTTTTTTAAGATGTTTTAGCCCAGATTCTTCATATTATATAATATATATAGATATATATTATATATTATTATTATATATATATATATATATATATAATATATAATATAATATATAATATATATATCATTATATATATAATATATAGTATATTATATAATATATTATCTGTGTTACCAGAGTGCGTGACGTGGACCCAACTCTTTTGCACCCACCAACCTCTTCCCCAGCCTCCACCCATTTGGAAAAATTTATATATTTTAATACTTGAAATAATAATTCTCAAATTATGCTTCAAAAACAAAAGCATCTGAGCCCTATTCAGGGAGAGGGTGTTGCACACCTCAGTCGGTAAATTGAGACCTGCCACCGCTGAAAAGACGCTCACTAGCGACACTTGTTGAAGGCATGCTAAGTATTCCCTGGCAAGTTCTGCAAGATGTGGAAACACTTTTACAATTATCACGCCACCAAACCCAGGTTATCTTTATATCGATTCCAAGCGTTTCGCTTAGATATGCTTCGAAATCAAATGATAGAGTGTCTTTGGACACCTCTGAACAAGACTCTCATCGCGCGAGAAAGCCAAAAGAAAATTCATGATTCCAGCAATGTTATCGCTAGCAGTGTAATTGTGTGTCTGTTTCTGTGATCCTTTGCTTATTAATTGGCTGGTGATACTTCAGTGATCTAGCAGCATTCATCAACATAGGCATCTAAATAATTTTAACCCTCTGTGAAACACGTGTTCAAAAATTCTTGCCTTGTATCTAGACCAGAAAATGCTATGCATATGCTCATCGTTTTATTGCAGAGGTTGAAATCTACTACCATTCCAGGCATATTGTTTCGTCAGCTTGAAAATTCTTTACTTTTAATAGCATTATTTAGCACAGCTTATCGTTGCAACCAGAGGAATCACGTCTGACAAACAAGAATTTTTCTGAGCTAATAGCTGTACCTCTGCAAACGCTTAGAATCAGTAATACAACTTACCTAAGATCGCTATTATCAATCACCAAGTCACCTTTACCTTGTGTTGTTTGAAGCATAAAGGCAGACGGCTTCATTATTTCTCTCATCTCTCAGCATGTATAAACTACTATTCAAACGAGTCTGAACATCTTGTTACAGAAAGTTGGGAACATTTAGCCTCGACTGTATTTTCTTTAGATCACTTTGAGCTGCAACTGAGTGATTGAAGTGTGCAGCAATTAACCTACACTTGGCTAATAACTCTGATACGCATCTCTGAGAGATGATAGCACTCTTAATTACTAACTGTATCTGATGTGCAAAGCAGTTAACATTTTTCACTTCCACCAAATTAAGAGCTCTTTTTATGTTAGTAGCTGCATCTCTCACTACACAGTGCACTTGATTTAATGAAATGTTCCATTTATTCAGCATTTCCTTAAACACTGTTCCAAGATAATCCCCTGTATGACGTTCTGAAAGAGGTTGTGCACCAAGTACAAAGTGCTGCCTTTGAAAATTGTCGTTAATTGCATGACAAGTGAGTGATAAAAGAGAGACTCCAGAGGTGGTGTCAGACCACTCATCAATGGTAAATGATATTTTACATGTCTCAGCTAGGGAAGATACAATTGATGATATTTTATCTTCTACCGATGAATAGATTTCTTCACAAATCAAGTCTCTGTAAAAGTTTCTTTGTTTTAAAACATACTGTGGCGAAGCTTTTTCCATCAATCTTTGAAAGCCAGTATCCTCTACATGACTAAAGGGCAAATCGTCTAAAACAATCATTTCAGCAATACTATAATCCAGTGACTTTGTTTTTTTATCAAATTTATCCCACTTTTTTAACTTGTCGAAACTGCTCATGATAGTTTCCTGCCTAGTTTTTTTCTCAACAATTACTACTGAAGATGATGATGCTTCTAGTTGCGGCTCAGTTTGAGGGCACTTAACTTTTTCTCTCTCTTGAGTCTTTTTATAAATTTCTGAGTGTCTATATTGCAAATGGGTGCGCAAGTTACTAGTTCCTCGGCCTCTACGGGAGAGTTTAATCTGACAGATTTTACATTGCGCTTGTTCCTTAGAAACATCCTCGAAAAATTCCCACACTTCACTTTTTTTAGGAGCCATAATGAATTTTATATTTCTATTATTTAAATAACACCACGCTATAAATGAATTTACGTATTTCTTAAAAAAAAACTACCGTAATGCAAATGAAGGAATAAATCAAAAAGTGACGAGACGGCCTAGCGATATACATTCACAAGGTGTCCAATTCAACTAATCTGTATTGCGTATTTCGTACTGAATCAAATTTGTCGACACAATGATTGCCAGATATCGAAATATATTAAAATTATTATTATAAGAAAGTTAATCATTTTAAATTAATTTCATTTAAGTATATATATATATAATATATATATATAATATATATACTATAAAGTATATATAAATAATTATATATATAATATAATATATATATATATAATTGCAATTAATTTATTCAATATTAAAACTACTTCATTTATCACATTCAGTTTTGCGCTAGTTCATGTTGACGATTGAGATATTACATACAAAGAAGAGCAAGCACACACACAAATAATAATTATATATATAATATATAGATAATATAATATATGATAATATAAGAGTTATTCTATATATATATATTATATAATATTATTAAAATATATATAGATAATATGGACTCCTCGAAAAATTGCTCATGGAGATTGGGAACACGTATCAACTGTTCTGTCCTTCACATGTATGAATATGTAATCTTAATATCTGCATTAGACGCTTACCTCCAATCCCATATGCATATATATTCCCGAGTATGTCATTAATGTAGTCGGTAAATTAGTGTTGTTATTCTAAGAGTTCAGTGTTAATAATTAGTGTGTATTCTAATAGCGTAGTGTAGTATATTAATGTGCTTATAATATAATACTATATAGATATATATATATATATTATTATATAAATATAATTAGATATATATTATATATATAATATAATATATAATAATATACTACTTAATATATATATATGTAGTATATATAGTATATATATGTAGTTTTTGAGATATATATGTATATATATACTATTATAATAATATATAATATTATATAATATATATAATATATATATAATATAGATATATATATCATATATAGATATTCGATATTTTTATTATATTTATATAAAAGCGCCCGATAGCTCAGTGTTAGACCACTCGCCAAACCAAGCGAGAGGGTCCCAGGTTCGCAACTAGTCGGTTGGAGAATGTGAGCTATTCTCTCTGCCTTGGCTCCGTCCTGCTCGCGACTTAAATGAGCACACTCCTTCTTAGAATTAGAGGCTCTGCCCGTGAGTAGAGCGGTCTAATTATGTGAAAAAATATAGATATATATATTATATATAATATATATATATATTGTATATATAATAAGTATAATATATATAAGAATATAAATAATATATTATATATATATATAATAATATATTATAGATATAGATATATACAGGAGACATAGTATATAATATATATTAATAGATATATATATATATTAAGAAGTAACGACCTTTTCAAGATCCAGAAACAGTCATGATGGAGATAGACTATCTCCATCATGACTGTTTCTGTGATCCTTGAAAGTCCGATTACTTTTAATACGTATATATATATATATATATCATATATATATATGATATATATCATATATATTATATAAATATAATATATATTATATACATATATATATATAATATATATATATATATAAATATAAGATAGAATATATATATTATAAGATATATATATTATATATATTTTATATTACATATATAAATTATATATATATTATTATAATATATATATAATATATATATATATGATATATAATATATAATATTAATTATAACTATATAATAATATAATATTATATATATATATATATATATATTAATATATAAAGGTAGTGCACACACAGATACTCACTAATGAATTCATTATGAGCATTTCTATCCGCTATCCCGCAAGAAAAATTTATGCGTATGAGGTTGACGGATGCGGATAGTGAAAATGCGATGAAGTTGCGTGATGCCGGATAGTGAAAAATTGATGCGGGATATCCGCATACACCTCTAATATAGTAATATAAATATATTATATATATAAAATAATATAAGTATTTATTAGTAACTATAAATATAATATATATAATATATAGATAACTATATATATATTAAATTTTATAATTATACATTAGCAAACTATATAATTTATTAAAAGCAAACATCAAACCTTAATAAGTACTTTTTAGTAAATCTTGTTACATTATGAATGAACATAATAGTAAAATTTTAGGTTTAATTTCAAATCACCTAAATGAGAATTTTCCTAATTTCTGTGCTTTTCAAAACAATAAACATCTCTCTCTCTATCTCTCCTAGTTCCTCTATTCTCTCTCTCTCCAAAATTCAATCAATCTATTTTGTCTCTCCCACTTCCCTCTCTATTCTCTCTCTTCTTCTCTCCGCTCTCTCTCCACACATTCCCTCTCTATCTCAAGCTCTATTTGAGATTACCAAGTTCTATGAAAGATGTTTTTATTTGTCATCAACCTATAAAGATATTGTGTATACTTTCCCCACTGTGACCACGAATTATTAAAGAGGAACGTGTTTATTTTCAGAGAAGCTTAGCTCTCCATCTCTATACAAACTCTTAGTAGACCATGGAATGGAATCAAAACTTTAGTAACATTTGAAAAATATATGATATCATCCATATAAATTAATTTGATGTAAATAGCCAAAAAAAAAAATACAACAATAATAATGTATATATATATCATTTTTACTTAATAGGCAGCATAAGTGAAATCTGTGAAATATAAGTTGAAGATGAATGAACAATATGTTTTACCAATTAGCTCATACAGTCAGACAAAATAATTTTTCATTTAATGTAGGTATTTAACAATAAATAAATTCGAACATAGTGTAGATCTTTTTCTGATAACAACATAAATATTGATCTGTTCATTATACTTGTATGTATATATATATATATATATATATTTATATATATAATATATATATAATATTATATATATATTATCTAATTAATAATGAATTAATATATTATATTAATATTATATTTAAAAATTTTAAATAATTTTAATGCTATGAACATAGTAGCAGAGTTAATTAAAAATCTCTTCTATTTTGATGGGTAGTGAAAAAATTTTTAAATAAATCGTTTTAATATTTATTTAATATTATTTATATATAGTAAAATCTATATATTAATAAATATATATTTATAAATAAAATTATATTAATTAAATATATTATATATTACTATAATTTTATTAATAATAAATAATTAATTATATTTATATAGATATATTATAAAATATATATAATACAATTATATTATGAATAATACTATGTATATTTATTATTATTTATATTTTATTTATTTATTATTATAATAGTAAATTTTATATTATAATTAAATTAATAAATAAATCAGTATTTTATAATATTAATTATTAATATATCTCTGGCATCAAGGGGTCAAAGTCCTACATAAATCACCAGAGTTGGGGCGATTTCTAAAAAGTCCAATTAAAAGACCACATGGCCCTAAGACATGCATTGGAAAGGTGGTCATGTGTTTTTATTCAAACGAAAGTATTGGGAAATAATAAATAATGTTGTTTAGACTTACCCCCCAGTGGAAATACAATAAGAAGAGTCTTAATGTATAAGTCGTTAGGTCAGAGATTTTAAAAAATAAAGAGAAAGGATATTGAGATGGTGTTAGTAAAGCAGTTTTAACGAGCATTTTTCATTGTGAAGGTGCATTGAGAAGACGTTCAGGAGAAGAAAAGTTCGTGATTGAATGGCAAGTAAAATTATAAAGAGAGTGACGCAAGAATTAGAATAAAGAGAGTGACGCAATGAGAGAGAGAGTGAGCAAGATAGAGATAAAGAGACGTGACGAGAGAGAGAGACGAAGAGAAGAGAGAGAGAGGAGAGAAGAGAGAGAAGAGAGGAGAGTTAATAGGATTGAAACACCCTAGACCCAACCTTTTCAAGAGAACGTGTGGACGAAAGAACTACCAGAGTGACGAAAAGCTTTGGGGCGAACGAACCCCTATAACGATCAAGCAAACTGGGGCTGCCTGTGAATGAAATTCTGAAGGCCTCAGAACACCCGACATCTTGCAAATTTTTCTGAAGGACAGTAATGTCCTATTCAATTAAGACGAGAAAAAAAGAAATACTAAGAATAGAAGTTACACACGAAGATCTTCATTGAGGTTATGACTTAGTTAAATAATGCAAAACGTATTTGAGTAGAAAGTGAGAACTGAGTTATGAGCCTGAAAACAAGCTTTTTTCAAGTTCAAGTTAGACTTTGAGAAGATCAGAAGTTAGTGCTCATGTCGACTGCTAGCGGGTAATTGATTTTGAGAAAGTCTATTAAAATAAAGGAGTGTAAATGGAAGAGAGCATCGCATACTATAGGTATGTGATAATAATAAAGAAGTATTATGAAAAGTGAGGAGAGAGTTGGAATGAACAGAACACTGAGGAAACACATTTAAAGATTAAAAGAATGAACGATAGCCGTCTATAACAGGCTTATAGACCAAGGAAGAGAAAATCAGAGAGAAAGTCTCACAGAGAGAATTATACGAAGAGAAAGTTGAAATGAAAGCATTGGCAGACTCTATCGAATGGGTTGATAAGTCCAGTTCACAAGCGAAGACCTTCACCAAATATCGAGAGAGAACAAGATCAGAAAGAGAACAAGATCACCAGTAAAGCTGTTTTACCAAGCAGATGGAATCAGAGAAAGATGTAGAAGAATTTAGATATTTCCATCTTTCTGTTAGGATAGATTCAGAAAACTTTAGAAAAACAGAAGTAAAGGGATTGGAGAGTGGAGTTGAATGAGTGTCCCTTTTTCGACACAGCTGTAATGAGCCTATGTTTCTATAAGAGGGAAAGTTAAGTAACGTAAGAACAGCAAAGTTACCAGCAGGGTGCAAGCTGAATACAAGTGTTGAACCATTTAGATGCCATGGACCGTAGCCTTCTTAGTTAAGATCAGAAGAGAACGAAATAATATTTATTAACAGAAATTACAATAATGGCCATAAATATTGAGGAGGTGAAAGGAGAATAGATCGGAATATGTATAAGGTGGACGTTAGAGCATAAGTGGCATTCAGTGGAAAGGTAAAGAGTGTTCGTCGAATAGAACAAGAGGATGGAAATAGGAAGTAATAATTTAGATTTAATCATTTTTTGTAATAATGCCAGAAAACAGGAAAGATCATTGCTTTCACTTCTGGGAAAAGAGTTTTTAGTGTCACTAAGAATAGATTTTGGCGATTCTGGATAAATATAAGTTGCGTGGGCTTATAAGTTTACAGTCGACTGGTGTCCTAATTGCGCTACCGTGGCTAATAGCACTAGAACAAGCTGAGTTAAATCAAGATTTTTAGGTTTAGTTGAAGGGAAAGAAGCATGGATGTACCCTATCACATGCCAAAGAGAGGTCTTATCCGTTAATGAGACTCACCACAACTCGGAGGAACTCTCCGAACAAGCATAGTCATTCATGGAAATCAAATATACGACCGAAGGTCCGAATAGTAAGCACTCAGCGAAGACCTATAAACGGATCTATTTTGCAGAAAACTTGAACTTGAAGAGACAGAATATGATACAGATAAGAAGTAATCGGAGAACTCCGATTTAGGACAGAGTATTACAAAATAGAAAGGTAAATAGGTTTGAAAGGTTAGCATGTTGAATCATACTCCAAGCGATCAGATGCAAGTAGAAGCGTATAGTAATGCTCGAGGTCATTCTCGAAAAAAAATGTGGAAGGCAAGTTCACTAGCTGTACTTCGTAGATATAAAAGAAAGCTCGTAATATATATATATATTATAATATATATATTATATAATAATATAATATATATATATATTTATATATATATATAATATTAATAATATATTATAGATATATATATATATACAGTATATATATATATTAAATATATATATATATATATTATATATATTATATATATATATATATATATATAATATATATAATATATTTATTGTATTATTATTATACATAATATATTATATATTATATATATATATAATATATATTATATATAATATATTATTATATTTATATATATAATATATATATATACCGTATATATATATATATATATATATCATATCTATATAAAGACAATAAATTAAATACAAAAATATAAAAAATAATATAATATATATATATTATATATATATATATACCGTATATATTATATATAATGTATATAGTATAGTATAATATATAAATATTATATTATATATATATTTACTTTTCATATACTATAATATCGATAATAAAATTAGATGCATATAAATATATTGTACCTATCCAGTATTCAGATACATTATATAATTATATATATATATATATTATTATATATAGTATATACTATACCGTATATATATATATATATAATATTTATATTTGTATAATACTTCTTCAATAAGTTCAGTAAAGTACAATAAAATAGTTTTTTCTTTAAACAGACAGAGCCAACGTCTAAACTGAAATAAACTGACCTCACCCAATGAATATTTTTATTTAATGAGTCACAATTTAAAGTTATAAAAATACAAATGTATTTAAATTATATAAAATTTCATTAAAAACTAAGTTTATAACTTTTTTTTTTAAATGAATATCCTCAAGTCTGAGCAGTATAAACAACCTGATGACCTCTAAGATGCTCTCAAAATAAAGTCTCATGATTTGGAAGACCTTGAATTCTTCCCTCCAATCTTCCTAGGAAATATAGTCATACAGGTACAACCTATGTACTAACAAATAAGTTTGAGGAGTCATAACCGAATTTTTTGGGGCGGACTGGAGCCGGAGCCGGCAAAGAAGTTTAGTGGCCCCGCAGCTCTGTTTAAAAAAGCCTCCAAAAACCTTTACATACATATTCACGCGAAGCTGTTTTATCTAATTAAAATATTTTTTCTTTCATAAATGGAAGAATACCTCTCTATGCTATGTGCACTAACTTGACTTTGCGAATTTACAATAGAGAACTTGTCGCTGTCCCTCACTGTCACCCGATCTCTGACTATGATCTTAACACATAAAATTAGACACTATTTAATGTTTAAATTATTTGTTTTAAATAATATTTCAAAGGTTCTCATTTAAAAGTATTATTTAATAAAAAAGACATCTCTTTTCTAATATTTTATTTAAAAAAAAAAATGCAATTACTTACTATTATAATAAAATTTATATCCTATTCAAATATCGATATCTTTAAGATCTATCCCATGATTATTTTTGCTTTGTCATTATAAGTTTTATATTTTCTTTTGGTATTATTTGCTTTCATTGCCCTTTCTGAGTTTGAAAGAGGGGCTAAATAATGAACGATTAAAATATTTTGTTACTTTTGTTTAAGAACGATTTTAAAGAAACAAATACAATATTAAAACATAGTTACATAAGAATCTTAATTCAGAAGGAGTGAGCTATTACTGCAGAATTTAAAATGACTTAATCCAAGTACAAGGTTTTAGGTGACCATTATTTACCTTTCTGTTGTTGAAGAATTTAATCGATACTAGGGTTGGCCGATCACCGCACCGCACCGCACCGCACCGCACCGCACCTAACTGAATTGGATAGGACATATATACTTAATGGTAGGAAGATTTAATTTTTTGTTAATACATTTTTTTACCAAATTTTTTTTTTCTTGGGAGTCCGAAAGAGTATGGGACAGTTTATACTCTTACGCCTTAGCTTCAAACTCCTATCCAAAGGAGGGTGGATCGGATCACCCAAATGTGGGAAACAGTTATTCCATCAGGGGCGAATAAGACCTTTATATACTGGAGTATCTGAGAGAAGAAAAAAATTCACGCAATCTGAACAGAATTCCAGCTTTTTTTGAGGCCATTTAGCAACCGATGTGATGTGAGTCCAAGATAATTCATTTATGTTTAGTCCTAGACTTTATGTTGTTTAGGGGTAAGACATTAACATCCATCAAAAGGGATAGAAAGTTGGGAGGTATTTTAGAGCAGGGAGATCATGAAAAGTTGAGTTTCAAGAGTTGAACTTCACAAGATTAGGTTACCCACTGAGAAATCCCGACGCAAATGGCAAGAATTGAATCGGAAAGCTGAAGACGAGAGGCAACTCTAGATAAAAAAGGAAGCACAATTAAAATGAGTGGAAGGATGGAGAGTTGACTCATCTGGGTAAAAATTGACAGAGTTAGAAGTGCAGCTAGGAAGATCGTTGATGAAAGTAGGAATAAAGTTGGAGATAAAACAAACCCTGCAGGAACACCAATTAATAGAAAGGAGGAAGGGTTGCTTCCATCAACAAGAGCTGAAATGGAACGATCTGAAAGAAAACTAGACAAGAGTAAGCAAAGCGAAGGAGGAAATCCAAAGGAAGGTAGCTTAGAGAGTAGCGATGCATGTCATACCCTATTTGTTTTCATTGCCATTTTTTTGAGTTTGAAAGTGGGGCTAAATAATGAACGATTAAAATATTTTGTAACTTTTGTTTAAGAACGAACGTAAAGCAACAAATATAATATTAAAACATAGTTACATAAGAATCTTAATTCAGAAGGAGTGAGCTATTACTGCATAATTTAAAATGACTTAATAAAAATACAAGGTTTTAGTTGACCATTATTTACCTTTCTGTTGTTGAAGAATTTAATCGATACTAGAGTTGGCCTACCACCGCACCGCACCGCATCACACCACACCGTACCTAACTGAATTGGATAGAACATATATACTCAAGGGTAGGAGGATTTAATTTTGTTAATACATTTTTTTACCAAACTTTTTTTTTTTTACTTTTTAACCCCATTTTATAAAGTGCATTTTTTTAAAAAGATATATAATCTTTTTATTTCGCTATTTTTAATATAACAAATATTTTAAATTTTCTTTTTTGTTATTTTATTATTATTTATTAAAGTTAAGATTAAATCTAAAATATATATTACCATTGTTGCCTTTGAAATGCTTTCATAGTTCTATTTTACTCGAATAAATTAAATTAATCTTCCTTTATCTCAGAAAAGAAAAAAATATTTTTAATTGTAAAGTTGTCAGCTTTAAATTCTTTGTGCAAGAAATATTTAAGTGTTTGATCGCTTTAATTCATATTATATCACGCTAAAATTTATTTATTTTATTTTTTATTTTTATTTTTATATTTTTTACTTTCTTCGTCAAAATAATTTCAATTTTATTTTTCATTTTGAATGTTTTGTTGTTTTTTTTTTTCTTTTTGTAGTTTTCATTTTGTTTGGTCTTTGTTTATTGTTTATATACCGATATATTTTATATATATATATATATATATATATATATATATATATATATATATATATATATATATATATATATTATATATATATATATTATATATATATATATATTATATATATATATTATCAGGCTTGGGTTCAAGTACTTTTTTCAAGTACAAGTACAAGTACAAAGTACTTAGAATTGGTTCAAGTAAGTACAAGTACAAGTCTCTAGAAATACAGTACAGTACAATACAGTACAGTAAAGTACTCAACAGTACAGTACAAGTACAAGTACTGTTATGAAAACTTGCATATATATAATATATATATTATATATATAATATATATATATATATATTATATATTATATATATATATTATATTATAATATATATATATATATTATATTATATATATATATATATATATATATATATATATATATATATATTATTATATATATATAGTATATATATCATCGTCATCATTTCATCATCATCATCATTCATCATCACCCCCAATCTTCTCTCCCAAGACGGAGGTAAAGGTGCGTAACATGGACCGGAAACCAGAAAAATAGCAGAAAAATATGATCTTGAGGAAGAAAGCCCATCCTTACCTCCCCCTTTATACCATTAGTGAAACTCGTCGCAGTCATAATTCCACCTAGAGCTTCAACGGGCTCGGCGATAGACCCTTACTATGAATCTCGTCAATGGGTGTTCATAGCTTTGGCCCAGGTGGGCTACAACCATACCTCTCACAAACCTCGCCCTTCACTCCTGTTATCACCTTTCTTCTCGCTCTGCCCAAACCTCAAATTTTCTCTCCTCAGGCCATTCTTGTCCTGACTCAATCCATTTTTTCTTCGGTCTCCCATCGGTCGATTTGCCAGCACACTCACCACTATACTTCGTTTAAAGGAAACCCAACTATCATCCATCCCTTTCCCACATGACCACAACCAATCTCAAAGAACTTTCATTTTATTCTCATCATTTACCCCTTCTCCACCAACACAAACAACTCCTCCTAAATACGTTCATATCCTTCATTTTATCATCTTTATTTTCAACCTACACGCCACTAAGATTGTATCTGAACACATTGTACTTTAAAGATCTATATCATCCTTATTTGCACGACATAGTCCCACTACTATAAACTAACACGGTATCAACATACCTAATGTAAGAAGACTCCTACCTAACGCACACTCAGACTTAGTCCCTTTACATCCATACGATTTAATTGCACCCAGCCACCTTTGTGTCTTCACCAACTTTTCCTACACACTTTGGCATCATCCGCTCCTTTTTCATTCAACATATATCCTAAATATTTAAATCAGACACTTTTTCCCAGCTGTTCCCATCTAACATAACTTCCACACCGAGGACTCTCTTTCACTCACAACCATAACTTACTCTTATCTAGTTTACTTTCAAACCCTCCTTTTAAACACCCTCAAATCTCCCTACCAGTCCTACTCAAACTCTCTTCAGATTCCCACAGCAAAACAAATTATCCTCCCATATAATAGGTAGTTGAACCTCCACATTTCTTTCATTTCCCCATCATTCTAACCTAACCTCATCCTTACCTAATATAATTCCTTTCATAACTCATCCATATAAAAGGATTGAATCCGCCAAGAGAGACCATAGAATCAAACTGTCTCTCTCAGCTGATTAATATAAAGAATCACTTTCGACTAATTTATTTTCACCCTTCACTATCGTAATACATACTTTTGATCAACTCAGAAGACTTACCAAACACCTAATATCCTACACCTGCAATAGGCTTCCCTATAAATCCTATTAATACGCACTCGTTGCAATCCATAAATCTAACGTAATTTATTCTTCTCTCCATCATTATCCAATCATTTTGTTTAAATGTACAGATTTGATTCACAAATCCTCTACCACTTCTAAACGCCCTTGTTCTTTTTTTCCCCAAATCTAGGTTCTTCATATTCAATTCGAACGCACTGCTTTCGAACCAAGAAAAATCCCATACTATCTTCCTTACAAACACCTCAATAAACTAAATTGCCTATAAATACTTAACTACCTTATCCCCTTACCCGAAAAAAAAGGCAAAAAAAAAAAGATTGTTTTCTTTCTCCAGATTTAATTAAAACGCTTTGTTTATACTTCCACAATCTCTTTCAGTTATTTTTCTGATCTCGTTTTTTTATTTTTTCTATTTTTCTCCCTTTCGGATATATTATATATATATTTATATATTATATAGTATAATATAGGTATATATATAGGTATATATATATATATATATATTATATATTTATATAGTATATATATATAGTATATATATACAAATATATATATATATATATATCTAGTTATCTTCTATAATCTACCAAAACTTTTAAAAATAATAGACTTTCTTAAAAATATATATATATATATATATATATATATATTATATAATATATATAATATTATATTTTTTCCTGTTTACTTTGGTTTTTGTGCGGTAAATTCATGAAGAATGCAGTTTGAGAGGATTGTGTAGAGAGATTTGGCAAGGGTGTGTAAAGGAAAGGGTTTGAAAGTATGTAGAGTGAGAGTGAGGCTAGTTATGAGTGAGGACGCATTGTTGTAAACTCTAATTCGCCCTAGATGGTGAGGCAGCTGGACAAAGCTGACTGAGGTGTTTAAATATTTAAAATTATACTATGTTGGAACGAAAAGGGAACGGATGATGCTGAGTGTAGTAGGAAAAGTTGTGAATTGCACGGAAGGTGGCTGGTGCAGTTAATCGTTGGTGGAGTGAATAAAAAGAGACTAAAGTCTTGAGTGCGCTAGTAGTGTCTAAGGTGAGGGTATGTTGTTACCTGTCTTAAATGTATAGTAAGTGGACTATTGGTCTCGAAATAAGAGGTATAGTGGGTGCTTAGGTGTGAGAGAATTTATAAAATGAAGGATGAACGTAACTCTTACAGAAGCTTGTATGGGTGAGAAAACAAAAAGGGAAGTAATTGAGAAGAATAAATAAAGTATGTTGAAGATGGTTGGTCATGTGGAAGAGGAAAGGATCGGATGAAAATAAGTCGATTGGTTAAAAGCGGATGTAAGTGGTGGTGTGTTGGGAATCGACTGGCTGTGAGACCGAAGAAAAAAGTGGATTTTGAACGCAGAAAGATGAAAATTTCTGGAGGAGTGAGATGCGAGTTTGGCCGGGGCGAGAAAAAAGTGCTAATAGGAGGTGAATGGCAGGGTTTGTGAGGGTGTATGGTTGTGACCCACCTGGGCCAAGTTATGAACCCACGCCAACATTGGGCGAGGATGCCCATACGTGAAGGGTCCATCGCGGTCCTCCCGTGAAGCTCTTAGGGTGGATTTTTCTGACTGCAGGCGAGTTACTAATAGGTATATAAGGGGAGGTAAGGCTGGGCTTTCCTTTTCGAATTTGTGTCATTTTCTTCTACTAACTTTTCCTGTTTCCGGTCGCTGTTACGCACTTACTCAGTCTTGGGAAAAAGTTAATTGTTGTTGTTGGTGTTGATGAATGATGAATGATGATGATGATGGCATGATGAAGATGATTACGATGATTTATTCTTTTACAAACCTTAATGGAATTGATGATGATGATGATTGATGATATAATATATATATAATATCTTTATATTATATATATATAATTACTTTTAATATATATATATATATATTATATATACTATATTATAATATATATATTACTTAAATACTATATATATACTTATAACTATAGATATACGTGTTACTATACATCTATTAGTATTCTTCTTAGTTACCTGTTACTGTAACTATATTGGTGCTTTAGTATATATTTTAATTCTGTATATATATATAATGTACAATACTTTTCATTTATTCTAGGCTAATTTTATTTATTTTAACTTATTTGTTACCCTTTTAATCATTATTTCCTATAATTTTAGATTTAAATATTTTAATTTATATATATATATATATATTATACTTTTAATTATAATAATTAATGTATTTAAATAAATTTATTTTTTAATATAAAATGCATTATACTATCTTTAATTAGTATTTTCTAATTATTTATAATTAATAATATATTATATCATATTATATTAAATTATTACTATAATTAATATAATATATATATTATATATATATTAATATAATATATATATTATATATATATATATAATATATTATATTTAATATATATATATATATTATATCATTTTATATTATTATGTAATTATTATATATTATTTATATATTAATATATATTATATATATAAATATATATATATATTTAAATATATATTTATATATATTCATTATATTTACATTCACAATTGGCAATTACCTTTTTCATTAATAAAAGTTGGAACAATTATTTATCTTAAGAATACTATATACTATCGAGCATTACTCAATAATCTCAACTATGTCATGCAGTCATCAAAACATGATTTACATAATAACAGATACAATTATAATAATCATTACAACAACACATTGAGAGAGCCAAGATAACTACTTTATTTACCGCAGACCTAGAAAGGAGTGTAAATGTGCAAGTAGATAGACCGGTAAAACATGCACCCAGGGCAAACGAGTAAGTCGTAAGGAAATAAGTCGAAAAGAAGTGAAGAACAAGCTGCAGCTGTACACCACGTAAGTATAAGTCACCTTTTCTTGGTTCTTAGATAATTCATGTGATACGAGCTGGCAGTCCAGAAATAGGTAAACGCCCTATACAGAAAGGTACTTCACGGGCGGATGGACCCTCAAAATAATAGTACTGTACAGAATCGTTAGTAGCAAGTAAAGTACTTGTAATTGAACAACTCCTGTGGGATGTAGTTGGATATTCATTAACTTTATATGGTATACCCAGTGGGTAATAATTTAACATCATACCCCTAATATCAAACCCTTGACATTTCAACTCCTATTAGGTAGCTACACCTTGTATTTCTTTCATAACTAAAGTGTCGTCAATAATATGCACTCTCACTCCTACGATATAATTCTTATTTAGGCCTGAATTTAATCCACTTTTATTATTTCTTAACCTGGATCTCTCAGCCATCGATTCCAACACATACTCTAACTATAATATATATATATAATGATTAATATCCAGCTTAACCAACTCCAGTCTTTTTTCCCTTCTTAATATTTACTTTTCCATAGATCATATGACCAAAACCATCTCAACGTACTTTACATTTTATTCTCTTCATTGTCGTTACCTTTTTTTTTCTCGACCATTTAATACTAACTCTGTAATACGTTCATTTATATTCACTCATTTTGATAAATTTATTCTCACTACGTACTAATTAACTATTACTAATACTCATTTTGTATATTCGACGTAGTATCCTTATATATTATTCTTATATCCTATAACAATATTCATTAAAGTCAAAAAGATAAAAAACTTAAAATAAACCGTATCCCTAAAAACCAGTAAGTCTGTTAACACCTGTTCTCATAAGACTTTTAGTTTTAACCTTCTCACTTATTCCAAACTCCGTTCTCTAAAGTTATGTGATTTATTAAAGACGAGTTTATATTATATATATTTAACTGGTGAAGCATCTGAATCTTTTATTGTTAAAAATGGTTTTCACAATACTTGGTAATTTTGTTACATCATTTTAACTTTTTTTTTATTATCTAAACTCTTCTAATTATACTAGTGTAAGTGTGTTCAATTCATATATATATTTTCTTCTATTCTCTTTGTCTTTTTCGTTTTCTGATCTATATCTGTTTATCTATTTAATATGATTTAAACTCAGATACACGCGTTTGTTACTCAATGCTGCTCATTATATTCTTACGAAATAGATCTTCCAACCTAAGGACTGGTCTCAACTCACAACGCTTTTTTTCTATCCATATATATATATACTATAGTATATATTATAGTATAATATTATATATTATCTATATATTATTATATATTTATTATATATATTATACTTATATATAATATATATATATATATATATATAATTTATATATATATAATAAGATAGTTAACCAGTAATACAGCCTGATACTTCTTTAGTGCTAGGGCAACTCTTTACTTTTGCGACAATACCCTTGCGTATATTTTGCACAGATATCAAGTGTGCGTAATATCTATAACGTTTCCACGTGACACCTCGAGAATCTGGCACTAAAGTACATAGCTCATCCTCGAATTTTTAAGTAAATTTTTACAAGGATTTTCTGGGATGTTGGTGCCTAAAAAACCAATTATTTCATTACATATAGGATTGATCTAATCCAGACTGGATCCTGCAGAAATAATCTGGAATATTAATTTATACATAAGTATATATTATATAATATTATATATAATTATATTATATATTATATTATATATTAATATATATATATTAATATATTAATATTATATTATATATTTAATTATATATAATATATTACTATTATATATATATTAGTAATATATTATATGTATATATATATATTATTTACAATATATTATTAATCATATATATATATAATTATTATTATATATAATATATAAGTATATATATATATATTATATTATATATAATATTATATTTAGTTATACTCCTATGACTTAGATATGAATATATATATAGTACATGTACCAGCTGTTATCGATATTAAATATTATTAAGTATTAAGTATTAATCAAGTATTCAGGGTGATTTGGTGGATTGGAGTTGCTATAACGCACGAGACTATTTATTTAGACAAGGATCTATGACTTATGCGCGCAACGAGACTCCCCCGTATCGAAGCCAGCCTGCGAGAGATCGCAAATCTATAGCGCCGCTACCGCTTATATATATATATATTATATTATTACGCGTACTACGTATGTTGTCGAGTAGGAAGATATCACACGTGGCGCGCGCATAATGCAAAGTATTTTTTCGCCGCGACCCGGCTCCGTCAGCAGCAGCGCAGGGCGGCGACTCCTCACTGGTCAATCGCTGGCATTCGACTAAATAAAATGAGGGGAAAATGAGAGAGGGGAAATAGAATGGTGAAGAGAAGAGGAGAGAGAGGGAAAGAGAGAGTCAATTATAGCTTAAGCCTAAAGGTGTAAGGTATCAAGCTTGTCATTACAACGCTAAAACAAATGGTTGGGAATCTCAAGAGGTAGGAGGGAAGTATTTTAATTGGACCTTTCTAAATGACGGAGGTTTTAAAATTTATGACTTTTTAAGAAGGGTACTAAGCTACAGAGTTTTGAAACACGTTTTCTTTTAACTAATTATCGTTTTTTTATTTGAGGTAATCTGGAATATGTGTAGGTTTTTTAAATTAACTGTTCCAGATCGCACATATTGTACAAGGAATCAAATTTCATAATTTTTTAACAGTTGAAAATTTTTTTATTTTATTATTATTATTATTATTATATTATTATTATTATTATTATTATTATTATTATTATTATTATTATTTTTATTAATTATTATTATTATTTTAATTATTATTAGTATTTATTATTAATTATTATTATATTATTATTATTATTCATTATTATTAATTATTATTATTATTATTTTATTATTTTTTATTATTATTATATTTATTTTCTTTCTATTTATATATATATATATATATATATATTATTATAGTATATATACTATATATATATATATATATATATTATATAGTTATATATATAAATATATATATATTATTATATATATAATATTATGAATATATAATATATCAGTGGCCTACTTTGAAGGTTATAATTGGGTAGGTATATAATATATATATATTATATACTATATATATAATATATATATTATAATATATATATATATATATATATATAGTATGATATATATATATATAATATATATAATTGTATTGGTTAGAGGCCCACAAACATACGTACATACGTACATACATATTTACATACATACATACATAATAACATAATAGATCATACAGACAGACATAGATGACACAATACTTAATTGTACATATTTACAAACATGGATACGTAATACTATATATATATATATATAAAAAAAATATATATATATATATATATATATATATAACTATTATATATATAATATTATATATATTATATTAATATTTTTGTAGTATCCAAAACCAACACAGCTACGCACGGCGACCACAGCTCGACTCCGCGGCAGACGTGGCGGCCCCGGATGACAAATCCCCGGGCACAAGTTACACCAGTTCTATCCAACTACTGTGCAACCCTCCTACATCCCTAGGCCGCAGTATGAACGGACACATAGTGTGAGGAAGAGAGGAGTAGGCACTACAAAACCAAGTCCTGTATGACTCATGATTTGGTATTTCATAGCTGGTGCGCGATAGCGATCCGGTAGAGAAAGGTTGTAAGTGGACTTGAGATGGATCTTAATGGGGGTACAGTATTGGGTGTGGTTAGGGAGAGGTAGGGACAGTTACACGAGAAAGGTAAGAATGGTTGTTGGGAGACCTGGGAGAAAGTTTTGTGGTGGTTGAACAAGGGAACGACGGTATGAATTCTGAAAATATTACGGATAATTATGTTTTGAATTGAAAAGAGTAAGCAGTGATGTATGCAAGTGTTAGTAGGAATTAGTTTGTTTAGTAATTAACGGCAAACGCAATTATTGCCTAAAGATAACGCAGGTTTGGTCTGTGTTTAGCATAACAATTATAAAATTGCGATTTGATTGAGATCGTCATAAGCTGGAACTAAAGATATTAGAAGTTTTTTTTAGAGTGGCAGCATAGACAAGATCGGTGTAATATTCTAACATTTTACCTTAAGCTCGTACTACAGCTACATTATTTACAAGTTTCATCAACTTTAAAGATATGACACCCGTAAGTAGTAACATTTAGCAATTCAAACGTACCTTCATACTTTTTTAGTTGCCTATAAGTGCACGCTAGGGACTGCATTGTAGTATCTGGATATAAAGTATACTATGTGTATCTTAAATCCTTAACAGTTATTGTAAACAATTAGTTGTTCAGATAGCGCCAATCTTAGTGGGAGGTTAATGTTTTAAGTTGATTGAAACAATCATCATGAACCATATAATTGAAGATACCTTGACCGCTTAATTTTCAGAGAAGTGTATAATGTTGCTTGTTGGATGGGGAATTGAAGGGGTACAAGTGAAGTAGATAATATTTGAAAACGATTTCTTCAGAATTGTAGTTAGCGTAACGGAGTCTATCACAGACTCTGGAAGCTAAGAGATAAGGATCAAGTATATGATCAACGACAACACGCTAACATGACCTTGACGTCTGCAAGCTAAAATCTACACACAGTTATCAACAGTTCCATACTTCAACAGCAGTAAGTAACTAACATTTACTGCCAATGTATAAGTGGTGAAGTAAGCTCGTGTCGGTGCTCGACGGAATGGTGAAGACCGACGTATAATAAGTGGATTCGAGATCACAGGCAAGAAACAGTGACATGCTGGCATGAGTCATGGTATTTTAGCCTTAGAGAGAAGTAATTTATTATTTTGGTAAGCTTAAGGGCATTGCTATCAATAACCAGTCACTAATTATGGCAGTAGAAAGAAACCGATGGCGCACGAATATACATGCATGGAACTGAACGCGAACGGAACGGTATGTTAGTTATAATGTTCGATATAAGATAAAGCTAAGAGTCATATGCGAGATACTTGGAACTTAAAGAAGTCACATACAACTGCTTTGGGCCAATACATAAGCTCAGAACAATACACCACACGTAACTCTCGATGTGGGACCAAGAGACGAGATGTCATATAGGGAGAGGGTGTCTTCGCGTAAGCCCAGGTAGGGCCAGGAGCTGCTTTCTAGGTTGCATGGAATTAATCCGGTCGGTTGCTGATGATATAGCTTAGACGACTGTAGCATTTAGGCCTCAGAACTGCCATTTCTATTCTCAATCTTCGTTACTTTCTATTCATTTATAGGTGGCAACGAATATATGTTTGTCCTTTATTTATTAGGAGGTTGTGAAGTGTAAGTCTGGGCTTTTACATTTACTCTTACTTGTCTTGTCTATTTTTTATTATCTTTTTTTGGCTATTTTTTTATAACTTTTTGGTTTTTTTTTTCACTTCTGTATGTTCTTATTTTTTTAATTTTTTTTTTTTTTTTTTTTTTTTTTTTTTTTTTATAATTCTGAGGGTTTTTGTTTTTTATTTTTAATTTTATACATTTTTTGTTTTTACTAATTTTCTTTAAACTTTTCATGTTTATAACTTAAAAAACTTTGCAATTTTTACTCTACCAAGAATTCAGAGTAAGGTAAGTTATAAAAAATTTTGGTAGTTGGAAGGCTCCAGGACCTGGCAAAGTTTATAATGATGATTATATACTTTTATGTTATATTTAGTTTACTATACATATAAAATAAATTTATTTTTATTTATTATAATATTTATTATTAAATAATATATAATATAATTATATTATATATTAATATATATATTAACTGAAATTATATTATATATTTATATATCAATATTATATATATAATTATATAATATATAAATAATAGTGCAGTTTTTTTAGAGTACTGTACTTGTACTTGTACTCGATACCATGTACTTGTACTTGTACTTGTACTTGGAAAATTCTTAGAGTACTTTGTACTTGTACTTGCTTGACATTAGAGTATTCATAAAGTACTTGTACTTGAGAATGATGTCTTAACCCACTGATATATATAAATCTATTATATACTCCTTATATATATTATATAATATATAAGTTAACATTTGTTGATAAAACATTGATATATATATTGAACCCTATATATATAATACAGTAATAATCTAGTAAATCAATATCACCTAGCCATACCCCTACCTAACCATCACACCTCTCTGCCTTTCATATGATCTATGATCTATTGATCTATTGATTATTTATGTATTCTGATCTATTCTGATGTCATAAATTTGTGATACTTTACCTTAGACATTGTATCATCATCTGGTTCTTCCTGAGGATCTGCCCAATCAACAATAATTTCACAGCCCCATACTTTCAGACGACCCGAACTTAATCTTCTTTTTGCTAAAGAAGCTGCCTGAAAGAGTAAAACGTTACAATTAATACATTGACTAATAATGAAAAAAAAAATGGATAACATACATATTATGAACTAGATTTATTATTATAGGCTTCCACTCTGGTAGCTCAGTCAGTTTTGGTAATAACATTTTAAAACTGGTTCAATCCTACGCGTAGCAGTCTGAGTTTTATCTTCCTGGGGGAAAGAATTAAAACTCGGTTGCGAACACTTGGTGGCGACAGGCTTGGGATAGACAGTCTTAAAGTTCGATTTTCTGTAGTACCCCCCTGTGTTACCCTCTGAGAAGGGCATTAAGCACGTCAAAAAGGGTTTTTTTTTTTTTTTAAATGACTCTAAATTTCAAATTAACTAACTTTGATGCTCATCGTCAACATTATCAAATGACAATTCTTAAACGAGGACTATGAAAATTGGAATCTTGATTCGAGTTATTAAAGATGGCCATTGCTCAAGTTTCATATACATGTATCCTTGTTAATTTATTCTATTATATTCAAAATGTGAAGCAAAATCTTCATTAAAATTCACAAAGTTGAGAAATATTATCTCGATGTTTTATTAATTTGGATTTGGTGGTATAATTATATTATTAATTTGTAACTTACTGCTTCGTGATATTGTCATCTACATTTAAACGTCTTAAGTTTTTCGTAAATTTTCGGCTGGTCACCGTGAAGTGTCGGGCAATTAGATCATACATTATCGCGACTGTTTTCCATATTTGCAATATATGATATTTAGCTGTGATACTTGTGCATTATAAAAGTAAAGATTCTCTCAGAATGCATTTCTACATCCAGAAGAGTGTTTATGATGTAACACTATTTTTGAGTTGTAAATCGGTTACAAATTAATGAATGTTCATAAAAATAGCCAAAGACGGCTGTTCCGGCAAAGATTTGTGTTGTGCATGTTTTCAGAGAAACCATGTTGAAAATGCGTGACCTTATATGGTATCGCCATTTCAAGTGACATTTTCAGCACCTTAGTGTGAACTATTGACTATGATTAGTACTCGCCGTTGTTTTCATCTATAATTCAATATTATGTATTTGTATATTACTAACGGAGTTAATTGCTCATGTTTTTATGAACTGGTGGCTCTTTTATCTGGCACTCTGTATATATATATATAAGTATATATATGTATACTAATATATATATATATAATATATATAATATATATTATATATAATATTTATTTGTTATATTAGGTAAATATGACTTGGTGACCGAAGAAAAAGAAGTGGATTGAGTCAGTAAACGAAATGTTTGAAGGATAGAAATTTTGAGTTTGATAGAGGCGAGAAAAAAGGTTTTATATCAACAGGCAGTGAATGCGGGATTGTTAGGTATGGGTTTGTGCACAACACCTGGGTCATCATGAAGTGAGATTCGAACCCTTACATTTGACTTACTCTATCAGAATGTGAATAAGGATCCATCCGCTGTCCTCATGAAGCTTTAGGTGTGGATTTCTGACTGCATGAATTCTTCACTAATTAATGGTATTCGATGGGAATCGCGGTATAGGCTCGGGCTTACCTTTTCGGACTTGTTGTCATTTTCTTACTTACTGCCTTTTCCTTTCCGATCCGTGCGCACCTTACTTCTTCATTCTTGGAATATATATAAATCAGATGGAAAGTAAAAGATATATATATATATTATATATATTATTATCTTATATATAATTATATATATTTAATTTACTAATATTATTATATCATTATATACATTATAATTTATATACATATATTTATTCTTTTAGGAGCCGAAGAATATATTGGTGTAGACTGCAGCTATGGTTAGCTGGGAAGCGGATTTCAGGATCGTAAATTCTTTTAAATTAATTGGAAAGCCATCAAACAATCGGTAAGGTGTGTTAAGAATGGTACTTTTTAATTTGTCTGTTTCTTACATCTAAGAAATTGCCTGTGATCTGTACTATCTACTCTCTATTGTACATTGTATTTATAACACTTCATACTTAGCAGTAACATGGGTCTTTAATAAAATTTTTAGCAATAAAGAGACATAGAGGAAATGAGTTGCTATCATATTGACTAATGTCTATATAAAAGTATTTTGATCAGTTTTTTATTAATATAATTTAGTTGTAAAATAGGATTTTTATATACTTACAAATACTATTTTAATATTTAATAGTATTTATATTGTTTATAAGAAAAACCTGTTTTTATTATATATATACTAAAACGTAAAAATACCAAAAAACTATATTTATATATAAAATTAAAAGTATTAATTGATTTATTTTAAAAAATCGTTTTGATTATAATTATTAACATACAAGATTTCCTTTTTTGGTTTTGATTATCATCGTAAAAAAATAAATTGGCTTCCACATTTATGGGGGGGAATACAAAAAATTGAAATTAGATTAAAGGTCGATGCTCAAATGAATTCTGTAAGCAGTCCCTTTTTTTCCTTTGTAGAATTTTTTTAAACTGTTGCAAGATAAGTGGCAGAAGAATTAATAAATGATATATGATAAAAATAAATACTATAAATAATCTAATACTATTTTTCACAACTCATTAAATAGATCGACATTATATTTACACTTTACATATTTCTCAACAAAAATTTAGATCATTCTTTTTTTTTTTATATATATAATTTTGTTATTTTTTTTCATTATTTTCTTTTCTCTACTTTATGGATTTAAATATTAATCTATTATTTTTCTAAAATTTCAACATTTGAGAATTAATCTTTATTTATATTTTAAGAAAGATCGTATTACTGTTAATATTTTAATATAGTAAGTACATTAACAATAATTATTAATATTATGTTCTAAATCACGGTTCCGAAGTGGGTCATGGCCCCCGAAGGTGTCATGAGTCTTTTTCTAAGGGTCATTGAGGCTCCAACTGTATGTACTCAGTGAAATAATGTTACATTCATGTGAGAAAAGAAAGCCGTTCTGATTCCCCATAACTAACGATATATATATATATAATATAATTAATATATATTATATATATATATATATATATATAATATATATATAAATTATATATATATATATAGATATATATATATATTATATTAATATATATATATATATAATATATAATATATATTATATAATTATTATAGTATATATATTACTATTAATATATAAATTATAATATAATATATAAATATAAATAATTATATAAATATAATTAGAGTGATATATATATATTAGTAATATATATATTATTAAGTATTATATATATATATATATATAGTATATTATATTATAATATATTTATTATTTTATATACAGTTATATAATGATATATTAATTATATATATATATATTAGTTATATTTATATAATATATAATAATATATATATATATAAGAAATCATTATGATCCAAGGGAAAAATCATAAATAAAAAGACTCTATTATTATTTGAATATTTAAATATTGATGAAGTTTCATAAAATTCCATGCATAAGTTTGCAATTTGTCTTTATCACTGAAATATTTTTTTATTTGCATATTCAAACAATTTAATTTTGATTTAAATTCTTTTTTCATTAGATATATTGATTAAATAATTAACACAAATTCTAACTCACAATAAGAGAATATTGCCACAACAAGGCTCAGGCTAGAGTAGTATAGCAGTTGAGACAGATCTCCTGCTGCCTCTTGAAAGCGCAGTCTCTTCTTCAATATGCTCGTCTGCGCAGCGTTATGTGCGTTGCTAGAAATTGAACAGTTTAACATACTTTGATATATAATATAATTGTTATAAACCACTATTTATTATATAATATATATTATTTATTATATATAAATCCTAAAATTAATATATTAATATTATATTTCTATATTATTTATATTAGTATATTATATTATATTAACTGCTTCCAATTAGTGTTTGGTGTGTGTGAGTGTACGTGTCTTGTGTTTGTTTTAGTTGTATTTAATGTAAAAACTAAGTCATGAGTAACAACATAAAGGGTCTTACGTCGAGTGTAATTTGGTTACAACTTGTAATTAAGTAATATCTAAAATTACGGCTTTTTCTTAAATTTAAGTAGTGAGATATGGTCTGGAATAAGAGAGTAGTAACAGATACATATTGAGATGAATAATCTAACAGGTGTGTTAGGTGTGAGAAGAATTTGATAAACTGAGGAAGAAACTATTAAGATATTTACAGAGTTGTGTTGCTGAAGAATAGGGAGTAATGAGAAATAAATGAAGTATAAAAACTTTGCAGTATGGTTTGGTCCGTTCTGGAAGCATGAGAAGAATAGTACCAGTTGCGGTTAATGGATGTATAAAAGTGGTTGAGTTGTATGCTGGGAATCGATCCCGCATCTGTGAAAGACCTAAAGAGAAATATTAATATGGATTAAAGTTCAGAAAAATATTGGAATTTGACATCGAGGTTTCTTGAATGGCCAGGAGTGCGAGAAGAAACGGTACATAATAAGTAGGAGTGAATGCAGGGGTTTGGTGAGGGATAGGTTGTGCCCATCACCTGGCCAAAGGGATTGACCCCCACATTGATCCGATTAAAGAGAAAATTGTCTAGAAAGTTGTTGTTAAATAGCCTGAGAAAGATTTACGTGCCGGTGTTCAGTCAAGTGAAATCTGCTACGTCGGTGTGAGTATTATTGAAAAAATTTATTTCTGACTGCGGATGTGGTGTTTGACGTTAAACTCATTGAAAAGGTATAGTAAACCAGGGGTGGAAATATTCGTTATAGTAAACATTCATTTTCGCACTTGGGAATCATAATTCTTATGCGACAGTGTGCTATATCATTTATTCTTTTCGGCATTTTTGCGAGGAGCACTACGTCTTAAAAAATGACCCATCTGTTGTGGGAGAGAAGTGTGGGTGTGATATTGGAATGTATATTATTGATTGATAAATGATTAATTGATTGTTTTTATATAAACGATGATATACTATATATCATATAATATTAACTATATATATAATATATATATTTATATACAAGAATATATATTTTTCATTCATATTATTGTATGTAAATACTTTCATATACATATACTTATTATTATATTATATAATATAATTAAAATATATATATTTATACAAAAGAAAGAACTGCTTATTAATATTAATAGATTTTAATTTTGAAATATTATTTATAACTTTCTTTAAGTTTCAGTATAGTAAGGGTCAAACATATGACCTTTATATAAAAATTAAAAACAATTCGAACCCGGTTTTTACGTTGGATCCAAAACCTCTAAAGTAAATTAATATAAAAGTTCATTAAGATTCTTATATTTAAATAAAACTTAAAGACTATATAAATATTAATTAAATAGGTTGATATAATAGCTTTTATAAATAAAATTAGTAAATAATTTAAAAAAAAAAAAACGGATAATGATTTTAAAGTTTCATTCAGCATGCCTTTTTGGAGTCTTCATCTGCTCTTAATTATAATAATTCATGGTATTGTTTATTTATAGAAACTCTTTCAAACCCGATTGAGGGGTATTAACATTCTTGAACAGACTAGAATTTATTAATAACAATGCATAAAACTCCAAAACTTCCTTCAAACCTAACCATCCCTAACGATGAAACCACCATATCCCCTAAACAAACTATCACTATATATTTATCTACTATAATTCGTATGTGAAGAATTTACAAGGTGTAAGAGTGCCATATCTTTTTCTTATATATTTTCTTTTCAGTACTAATTAATGTTATTTATTATCTATCCTTTCCGATTGATTATTTATCACATAATTACAACGATATCACTAATATGAGTAATTTAAGGTTAATAACTAAATACTGCATTATATAAATACAAAGTCTATCCACATTAATGTTACTAACAATCGTATAATCCTATACTTGCCTCTGTTATAAATTTTAAATTGTAATGTTATAGGTCAATTTAACTTGATATCACTCCTATATAATACTATAATATAATTATTAGTATTGCTGGCTTTTTTTATATTTTATATTATTATTTTATTATTTTTTTATATTTAGGTTAGGTGAGATAATTATAGTAATATATATATATATATATAATATATATTATCATATAATATATATAATTTTATATATCATTGAGTATATATTTCTCTGTTTTTTTTGTTTTATAAGTATTAACATATTGACATAATAACATATATATAGTATATTTTCTCTGTTTTTTTCTGTTTTATACAGATATTAACATATTATATATATGTTGTTATAAAACCATATCGCTAATGTACGTATAAAATTTATATTTTATAAATATATATATATATAGATATATATAATTAAAATATATATATAATATAGATAATATGAAATACTACTATATATATAAATATATATTGTATACTATAATAAATAATAATAAAATATACTATTATATAAATAATATATAAATATATTATAAATATATATATAATATATATATAATATATATATATATTATTATAATAATATAATTATATATTATAATATCATATAATAAATAAAAAATATATATATATACATAAAAAATATAATAATTTATATTATAAAATATTATATATTATATATATAAATTTTTTCTACACATGAAGTTTATCGATAAGGAAGAGACTGAAATTAATAAAACATCAATTGTTGATTAATTATATTATTTTTACTTATATATTAAAAAAATTTTACACACATTAAATAATTTTTAATAATTTAGGCAAATAATCGTAGTTATTTATAGCAGTATATTATCATTAATACTAATCATTAAATTGAATGTATAACGATGAAACACATATTTTGCCTCAATTTATTATAATGGAGTTTCGTGTGTATATTAATATTACCTTGTAATTGAAAAAAGTTAAAAAATTTCAGGAAAAGGATAATTTTAGAAGTTAAAATTTTTTATTAAAGACAGGTTTTCCCACCTAATGAAATATTTGGTAATACTTTAGCTGAGGTAGCAATTGGAATGCAAATGATATAATTTTAATATATAACAAAAATAAATAAAAATGACTTATATTAAAACAAGTATAAATAATAAATGACAAAAATAATTTTAATAAATTTATCAAATTTATAATTAAAATATATCAATTATTTTTAAACAAAAATACGGGAATACCTAAGATTGAGTTAGGTCTCATTTATAGAGAAGGTGAAATGTTTCCATTCATTGAGAAGGCGAAATGTTAACTGAAAGTTTCGAAAAACTTGTTTTAAAGTCAGGGAAACACAACCTCTTAACCGTTAATAAAATGCTACTTATTCTTGTAGACGTCTCTAAATTTCGATTACTAACAATCGATCATCTAAAATACATCATTAAACTGTTCAAATTATACTCAACCATCTTCCGTATGGGTTTCCTTTAAGTAAATGCTATATCATGAATAAAAAATGTTTTTAATGGCCTTTTTTTCTTCCCGAAAATCTCGCTACCTTCAAGGTTCAGTACCGGCAAATATACTTAATAACGAGCCATAATCAAATCTCACCAACCGTGCCATCTTCCATCGACGCAGTCTCTGATGAATCAGTCAATTACACCTCCTCCTACACTTAGCTTAAATTTATTCTCCCATACATAGAACCTATCACCTCTAACATTAGAAATATATTCAGTCTTAAAGATTTCTTTTGATTTTGTCAAATTCATTACAATCCATGCACTTTTCCGAACTGCCAACACTGACCAGTTTCATATTCAAATCATCTATAATCGCTCAACATTACTGCTCGAGATACTATCAACCACTAATTGCCTCGAAAATTCTCCTCAGTTATGCCCGTTTTATTGATCAGTATCAATAAATCTCATGTCAACAAACTAACTTAACTATTAGCAAACAGGATGACACCGCTTTCTCTTGATCTAAAACTATATTCCAAATTCGACGTATGGTCATGGCTTCTCCCACTCGGCCCTGCTTCGCAAACGGCTTTCTTTTAAGTTTTCATGAACAATATGGTTAGAGAGCTGCCCCTTGAATTTAACACCCCTTATTTATAGAACGCTATGTCGATGATTGTTTTGCTATATTTCGGGAATCCCCTTCATGCCCCTTTATTCTTAGCTTAACCAACAAACCCAGCACTAACATCCTCTTTACTGTCAAACATATGGAAAATAACTCTTTACCCTTTCTTGACACCTAATTACTCTCAACAATGGTTTCTTCTCCACCTCTTTATACAGAAAACATTTCTCTACTACACTAGGTCTTAATTTTTTAAGTTTTTCTTTCTCTCCTCCAATGCAAACTGTTTTCATACAAATGCAAATTTTCCTTGCCTTTATAGCTTATGCTCTCATGGTCTATTTCCACCTGAAATACAATACCTGTCCATTTTGCCTTTTTGCAATCCTCTTTATCCTTACGACACAATAACAAACTTAGTGGAACAACTTTCTTAATACCATTCCGCCATAAATTTTCAAGAAGAGGCAGAAAATAAAAGTCCCTAAACAACTTATCTAACTAAAAAATTTTACGATTCTTTCATTGACTCAACCAAAACTTGTCAAAACTCTCAATAACGCTCTCTCCAATGCTTTTTCCTTTTGGCCTCGCTTTATTTTTCACTCTCTATTAATAACCATAATTATTTTCAATTTATTTTCTGCCATAAAAATTCTCTTCCTCTACATATGAGGCGGCAATAGTTTATTTGTAAAAGTGTGCTGACTGCAACGTAACCCCACGTTGGCCAAACCAGGCCCATCAACTTTACTTGAGGAACTCGAAACACTGGGGAGCTTCTTATAGACTGGTTTTGTCCCTAATCAAAACTCCCAGAAACTCCTTCCCCATGCGCAATCAATGCCTTTAGCATAATCACCATATTTGCACATAAAAGAACTTTAGTTTCCCTATCCTGCCAAATTAAATCGACAAGAACAGATTCTTGAGAAGATTCCTTACACTTTGAAACTTTAAACCGGAATTAAATAAGGATTTGTCTCGTATCTTTCTCGTTCACATTTAATTAATTGCTTTTTGCATTGGTGTGTTTGTTACCAGATTATTTGATAACTATGTTTTTGTATCTTATCCCAAGTTTTCTGGTGTCTATATATATTAATCTGACCATGAACCTTCAATACAAAAGACGACAGAACTTCATATAATATTATACTATTATAGTTTATTCTATATTAGTATCATAACCGTCTTATAAATTGATACAGAAGAAACATAATACTATATATAAGAAAAATATATTAAAAACATACCCAACTAGTCCTTATAGCACATAATTTTCAGTCAATCAGTCTATGAAAACGAAAAAATAAAATATCAATTTAAACACATTCTTGACATTACCACCTAATAATTCATGTAAACCCTATTATTCCTGTGATTATGGTAAATATCAAATAATTGTACCACAACCTTATACCCACCCTTCTCTATGACTCTGGACTCCCTTACTCTGCCCATTATATCCATCTTTTAGGGTGTGCTATTTTTTTTACGCGTGTTTACGTGCCTTATGAATAAATTTAATTTACATATGGTATTATAATCATTAATATTAATATTATAATAGTTTATTATATATTAAATTATAAGTAAATCATTTTATTTAATTTCATGTAATAAATATAATATTTATTTTAATAAATCTCAAATAGCCACCACTTGTCTAAGGGTATAAAACGTTATATTGTATAAATGTTATATTATATAAATAATATAGCTATATATACTATATACAATAATATATATAATATATAATAATGTAATAAATATTATATATATATATTATATTATAATTTATATATATATAATATATTATATTATATAATAATATATATATATACATATATATTATATATTAATATATAATTTTATAATATGTATATTAATATTTATTATATAATATAATATATAAGTTAATATATATATATACTATATATATATGATATATAGTTAAGGTATATAAATTATTATTATATATAAGTATTTTTTTATATAAACATTAATAAATATTTATAATAATAATATATTTATTATATATATTTATAATATTACCTAAATTTTTAGCTAATAAATTCTATTTTTTATATACAGATAATTAACATAATATATTATATTAATTTAATTAAAAGCATAAAATAAATTAGTGTATAAATATATATATATATATATAGTTATATTAAGTATGGTATTAAAATCTATATATATATAATTTATTATATTTATATACGGTATGTACTTTATATATATTTATTAAATATATAATATATTATAAATATATTATATATATATATATATATATACTTATATATAATTATATATATTATATATTATATTATATAATAATATATAATCATAATAAGCAGTATATATCAGTATTAATAACAGGAACAATCTTTGACCAACATAATATTATGTATATTTAAACTATATATATAATATATAATATATATGTAATTATATATATATATATATATAGATATATACGTATAATTTTTTAATATAGGTATATATAGTATTATATTAACTATATCGATAGGTATGAATATATATATTATACGATAGTATAATAGTATATATATAAGTTATATATTATTATGTTATTTTATATAAGTATGTATACGTGTTATATATATATTTTCATATTATTTATATAATATATACTATTAATAATTTTATTAAAATCTATTTAATATATATATATATATATATATATTAATTATATATATATATATACTGAATATATATAATGATTATGTATATATATATAAATATATAATATATATATATTTATATATATATATATATGATATATATATATATATATCTAATATATATATAATTGATATAATATATAACAAAAAATATGTCTTGCAATCACCTCACATCACATAGCACACGTTGTACTAGGGAACGGCCGTCAAAGAACTGGCGATGTGAATCTGGTAGACTGCGGGGACTTTTTTTCCGCATCTTCCTCATTACTCCATCTGCTATAAACAAGGGTCTTCATCCGCCCTTGTATAATAGTACTAACTTGTCCTCAATTATCTGCTTGGGGCTCTGCGTTCCATACTTGCTTTTGGATAGGGCAGAATCAAAGGCCAAAGTTTAATAAAATGTTCTGTAACTTTCCAGTCTGAAATACACTCTATCTTTGGGGCGCGATGTTGGTGCTTTATCTCTTTTCTATACGCGAACTGTTGCGGCAAGTGCTCGAGGGAGCTTAAACCACGAGCGTACCACCACCTTACGACGCCCTCGTACTTAGCACAATGGGTGATGTTTCTGCCATGATAGTGTGTTGATATTACTAACTCAGCTTAGTTCTGCTTTGGGGTGCTTCTTCTTTCCCTGCAACCTCCGTTATGTAGACTTATTTCATCTTTGTGTTCTACGTTGAATTCATCACCCTCCTTCAAAGCCTGCGTCTGTGCTCATCTGCGTATTTGCGCTGATATGGGTGAACCTTTGGTGGCATAACAACACGGCCTTCCTCAAATACTCCCTCCCCCATCTTATCATTGTACATATATATATTATATATATATATATTATATATATATATTATATATATATATATAATATATATAATATATATATATAGTATATATATATATATAATATATTATACTATAGTATAGTATATAATATATATATAGTATATCGCGACAGGCCTAGCCACCGGCGGTGGAATTGTTGTGGCTCAAGCACGACGCCTTGTGTCCAATCGGAACCAGGACGGATTCTTGTTCGGTTGTTGGACCAGGCATGAAATGGACTACGAACTCGACTACACAAGGATAAATTCCGTATAGGAAGCTATTAATGCTGTCAATGGATGGGAAGGAGGAGGAGGTTGTGGGTAATAAGGACCAAAGCTTCCCCGATTGGGTGTCCGCGACATGCAGCGGAGACGAGGATGAAGGGCGTTGCGTCGAAGAGAATACATGATGATTACCAACTGATATACAAGGGAGAGGTCAGGAGAGAAAGTACGGGGTGGCATTGCTCCTTACTGACCCCGGATTTGGCAGATAGAGTAGAGGACATAGTTTTCAAAAATGAAAGAATAATTGCTATATCACTGAGGCTGAAAAGGAGACGTGTGGGCATAATACAGGTTTATGGACCACACCAACGATATTTTTAAGAAAAAAGAATGTTTTTTTTTATGAACGTTGGCAAAATTTGTATGGACGGAATGAATATGGAGTGAAAATTGTCTGGGGGACTGAAAGTGGCGCACATAAGGAAGGAGAGCAATAGGTACCGTTGAGAATATTGGCAATGTGGGGCGTTTGGAATAGGGGAAAGAAAACGCGGAGAGGGGGAGAGGTTTGTCTGGATTTTTGGCCGGTAAGCATAGGTTGGCAAGTGATGAAACATACTTTGGCGGCATAGGACTCAACATAAAATGCACCTGGGTCAATGGTCGAATACGATTGGTGCGTGATTCACAATAGAGTAAGTGATGATTTGACCTTATATACTAATTTAACACAAGGAAAGGTGGTAAGAGACAAGCTGAATAAAGCTAAATACCATCAGTGTCGCCTTGATTCGGTGGCGAAGTTTCTTGAGGAACTATGATTATGGATTTTTGTTATCGTTAGGAGGGATAACGGTACATTGGTGGGCTAGTATTCGGACCAGCTCGCTTTGGTGCGTGGGCGGATAATTAAAAAATCTCGAAACCCCTTGTTACAACGAAGATGGTAACGAGGAGAAAGGATATGGCAGTGGAGGAGATTATTAAATAGGAGGATAATAGGATGAAAGTGAAAAAGGGTTTTTTGTAGAAAAGGTCCGTGAATTAGTTATAAGTGAACATAAACTTTTGTAGATAATTCTTATCAGCCATGGATGGCTCGGGAGTAAGAAGAAGAGGAAATGTGGTAGGGCGAAGCTAATTGAATGTAGAAGGAGGTGGGAGTATTTTTTAAAAGAAAAATGAAAACATGGTGGAAGAAATTACCGCCTTTTTAAACCTTGGACTTAGCGTTGTGGTTCCAGGGAAAGAAAAAAAGAAGACTGGCGTGTCTGGTAAGATTACTTTACACAAGTAAAAGGATAAAAAATAAAAAGTTTATGGAGGCATGGATGAAAAGAAGATCCCCTGAGACAGAGCGGAATATGGGGTAAGTAGAAATGAGGCGAGACCATAAAAGGAGAGCGATCGGACAGCCGTGGAGAGAGGATCGGAGAACAACTGAGACAGGATATGGGTTGATACTAAAAATTATAATATACATTGGCAAATACCTACGAGGATGGAGTCTGACTGTTGCACACTCAGAAGGATATAGGCGGGTAGGGGGCTGAGAGT
>JABUQX010025017.1:10000-16122 GCA_015478945.1 Trachelipus rathkii | reverse complement strand
ATATATATATATATATATATATATATATATATATATATATATATATATATATATATATATATATATATATATATATATATATATATATATATATATATATATATATATATATATATATATATATATATATATATATATATATATATATATATATATATATATATATATATATATATATATATATATATATATATATATATATATATATATATATATATATATATATATATATATATATATATATATATATATATATATATATATATATATATATATATATATATATATATATATATATATATATATATATATATATATATATATATATATATATATATATATATATATATATATATATATATATATATATATATATATATATATATATATATATATATATATATATATATATATATATATATATATATATATATATATATATATATATATATATATATATATATATATATATATATATATATATATATATATATATATATATATATATATATATATATATATATATATATATATATATATATATATATATATATATATATATATATATATATATATATATATATATATATATATATATATATATATATATATATATATATATATATATATATATATATATATATATATATATATATATATATATATATATATATATATATATATATATATATATATATATATATATATATATATATATATATATATATATATATATATATATATATATATATATATATATATATATATATATATATATATATATATATATATATATATATATATATATATATATATATATATATATATATATATATATATATATATATATATATATATATATATATATATATATATATATATATATATATATATATATATATATATATATATATATATATATATATATATATATATATATATATATATATATATATATATATATATATATATATATATATATATATATATATATATATATATATATATATATATATATATATATATATATATATATATATATATATATATATATATATATATATATATATATATATATATATATATATATATATATATATATATATATATATATATATATATATATATATATATATATATATATATATATATATATATATATATATATATATATATATATATATATATATATATATATATATATATATATATATATATATATATATATATATATATATATATATATATATATATATATATATATATATATATATATATATATATATATATATATATATATATATATATATATATATATATATATATATATATATATATATATATATATATATATATATATATATATATATATATATATATATATATATATATATATATATATATATATATATATATATATATATATATATATATATATATATATATATATATATATATATATATATATATATATATATATATATATATATATATATATATATATATATATATATATATATATATATATATATATATATATATATATATATATATATATATATATATATATATATATATATATATATATATATATATATATATATATATATATATATATATATATATATATATATATATATATATATATATATATATATATATATATATATATATACTATATATATACGATTCCACATCCCTCCCACAAGAAAAGTCGAGAAAAAGATGACTATTAAAACTCGACCTAATCAAGCTAAAAGAAAAAAAATGTTCACAGGTTAAAAATAGTGACGGATAACGGACCGAATTTCTTACGACTTTCCATTCCACTTCATGTGACATGGAGAAGGTTTACCATGATTGCAGGTGCACTGCACACCGATATGCACACGCACATAAAAAAAAAAAAAAAAAAAAGACAGAATAAATGCGCATCGCGATTGTTGCGTGCATGTGATATCGAAAAAAAAAGAAGTGACGTTAGAAAATTTAATTAATTTTAGAAGAGAAATTTTCAAAATAACATTAGTTAGATAGATTATATAGATTTATAGACCTTTAAATTAAATTAGAAATAAATACGTAGTATATATATATATATATATACTATATATATATATAAATATATATAAATATAAAAAAAAAAAAAAATAATATAATATAATATATATATATATATATATATATATATATATATATATATATATATATATATAAAAGAATTGGTTACGTTATGATCTAGTTATCATGTAACGATTTTATTAAATTTTCATACATGGTTACGCTGCCGAAAACCTAAAATGTAAACAGTATGACGCGTGACTTTATTGAACGACTCTCTTGGTCTTTGCAACAATATCACAATAGTATTTATCACAAAATAATATATCAACTGCTCGCTAATATCTCAAGACCTTGAGACTCCCTTGGTCTTTGCAATATCATTCTTGAGGTAAATAATTTCTAATGCAAATTTTTGTTTCTAGTTTTTTTAATATTCTGTTGTTGGTACCACAAATCTTAAGCATCATTATAGATATAAATTCATTCATACATAATGTTTATGCAACGGTTCCAGCGATACTTATAAAAGTTCCTTGTAACTTTAACATAGCAATGCACCTCCGTGAAAACGAGTTCCATTTTAATAGTATATTAGCAAGGAATCCGAATCCTCTCTAATGTATGAGATCATAATGAGTCGAGTCTTAGTAATGTTAATGATATTTTTTAAGAGAAGTTAAAATTAAAGAGTTTACGGACTTTCGCACAGAGTCGTAGTAATTAGAGTCTAACTTTCGTAGTAATCAGAGTCAGACTTTTCGCCCAGAGTCGTAGTAATTAGAGTCGGAACTTTCGCCCAGAGTCGTATTAATCAGAGTCAGACTTTCGCCTAGTAATCCGAGTCAGCCGAGTCAGACTTTTCGCCCAGAGTCGTAGTAATTAGAGTCGGACTTTCGCCCAGAGTCGTAGTAATTAGAGTCGGACTTTCACCCAGAGTCGTAGTAATCATAGCCAGACTTTCGCCCAGAGTCGTAATAATTAAGAGTTGAAAGTTCTCGCCAAAGTGAAGCTGGAATTTAAAGTTTGGAGAGGAGCAAAAAAACTAAAAATAAATAAATAAAAAAAAAAAAAAATAAAAGTTAAGAATCGGAATGTTAAATGTGCAGTCAAAAATTTGTAGTAACAAAATGCTTCAAGTTAAAATGTAACCTTAATTGAAGTGACATTTTAATTTTTTAAGTTAGTAAGAGAGCTTTGAACTTTTATTTATCAGAATAGCAGAAAAAAAAACAAACGTTATTATAAACAGTTTTTCTATTATGCTGGTTTGAATTATTTTTACTCTATTCTTTTTCCCATAATTATTTTTTTCTTTGTTACATTATCTTGCTTCAAGGATATGCAATAAAAAATAAATTCTAATCAAGTTTATTCTGAGTATAACTATTGAGTCCGTTTTAAGAAATGTAGGAGAATTTTTACCTTTATATATTACGAAAGCGTTTTATATATATATATATAATATATATATATATATAGGTATATATGTTGGTTATATATATATATATAGCATATATATAAAGATATATATATATATATATATATATATATATATATATATATATATATATATATATATATATATATATATATATATATATATATATATATATATATATAAAATCGTCCAAAAAGATGGAATTATTCCCACAGGGTACATGAGGTGTTAGGATGTCTCTCACATCTCGCTTCACATCGATGTTCGGTGATTCATTCTCACGCCTACACAGAAGGAAGCGTCTATATATGCTTGTTCAGTTACCGCTCCCTTTTATTACACCACAAGAACACACAATTACACATTTGGAATTTTATAAAAATGATGTGTTCTATGTAAAGTTCTAGAGGAGTGGCATCCAATAATTTCAGCTCATCCACCCCTTCTCCCAACATCACCTGTGAGTTGACTGACCCTGATGATGGTGATGGTGCAGCCAGGACTCTGCCTCTTTCTTCATTAACTTCTGCAACATTCGCTGTCTTCATTCGAGTTTCCACTTTGTTGAAAATAAAAATAAAAACTCTTCTTCTAGACCTTCTCTCTTATTATTAACTTTTGGCTGTCATAGTCTTTTCTTGACACCTTTTTCTTCTTCTTTATATACACATTAATATTATTATTATTATTATTACATATTATATTATTATTATTATTATTATTATTATTGATATATATTATTATTAATAATATAAGAATTATTAGCTTAGTATTAGTATTATTATTATTATTATTATTATTATTATTATTATTATTATTATTATTATTATTATTATTATTATTATATAGATTATTATTGGTTATATTATTATTATTAATATTATTGAAAATAAAAATAAAAACTATTATTCTATTCTTTATTCTTATTATTATTAATTTAAACTGGGGTGTCATAGTCCTGACACCAAATCCTACTTGGTTCCTCCTTACCGTCTTCATATCCTTAATTTCAGTCATAGGTGAATGTTGCGCATGTGTAAGAAACGATGATGTTCGTTCTAGTGTTTCTAATATGGAGTATTCCCTGTTTTCTACTTTATGACTTCAGATCATTAAATTCATTTGTTCTGTCTATTTATCACCTAATTCTACTGTGACTCCTGAATTCCTCGACTATCTAAGCTCTAAAACAAAGCACATTCTCTCTCCACTCTTCATCTCTCATAAGCATCATCCTTTAGGTTGATTTCAATGTTCACAACCGCCAATGACTTTTCCTTCAGTTCTCAAAATACTGCTGGCGAATAATTCTAAAATTTCTCTATTCATAGCCTTGTGTACTTGGTGCAAACCCTTCCCCCTCATCACTGATCGTCTCAAGAGATGACCCCAACATTCTAGTTCAATTATTAACTTCTAATCCTTCTTATACAGGCAAAGTATTTCCACTTCCCCTCGTTCACCTAACTGAACTTTCTAGTATCCTGTTCTATCTCTTAACTTAAATCTTCCGCGGTAACGGCCCAGCCTTCGGTGAGATGTTTCTGACACTTTCGTGCTCTTAATTGGTCTGACTTCTTTCATTTTCTATAGAATAATTAATTACCATTTCAGTGGTAAGAATCCCTCGTGGCGTACATGCAAATGCATAAACGAGGAGATTTTGTCTGGCATGAAGGAGTACAATGCATTACCTTCGTATCAACTAAAAGTAATAAACCTTGGTTTAACTTTGTTTATTATAATGTTTCAGAAATTACCGTCAACTTCAAACGTCAGGAACTCTATGAAAATTACATTTCATCCTGAAATTGGGCAAAACCTATTCTTAGTGATAGTGAACTCTTCTCTGTAGAAAATGTAAAAATCTTTCTGCTTCTCCTACCTAACGGCCTTTCCGGCATTTGGCAAAAAAAAAATGTAAACTCTAACTTTGCTTTTTCAACTTTCCCTCTTTAGTTTTTTCTGACTTCACCAGCGTTGTCTTGGCTTCAACTAAAACTGAACTCTTCGTTCAAACTCTTACCTCTAATTCCACTCTTGATGATTCTGAATCTATTCAGCTTTCTCCACCTCCCTCCAACTAATTTAAGCCTAATAAATTATTTATTCTAAAGATGTTATTTGTATTCTCTCTGAGCTTAACATTAAGAAGGCGTACGGTCCTGACGGTATTCCTTCTGTGGTCCTCAAAACTTGTGCATCTGTTACACCTCGCATCGGTAAACAATTTCATCTCTGCCTATCAACTTCAATTTTTTCCCTCTTTGTTGAAACCGTGGGCCCATTCGGCTTGTTCACGAAAGAGGTTCCTCTCAGCCTTCTAATTGTCGTCCTGTCACCTTAACCTCTTCTTTCCAAAGTTTTAAAAAGATTTTGAAATATCTTAATTAATCTCCTAAATCCTAATCTCCAACCGCCAGTATGGCTTCCGTGAGGAAAGCTCTGCTAATTACCTCTTTCTCTTCAATCTGACTATTGGTCCTCTGCCCTTCTGTATTTCGATAAATATTTTGTGTATGGTTAAACATTTCAACAGCGTCGAAGCTCTCTCTCTCTCTCTCTCTCTCTCTCTCTCTCTCTCTCTCTCTCTCTCTCTCTCTCTCTCTCTCTCTCTCTC
>JABUQX010025017.1:5000-7500 GCA_015478945.1 Trachelipus rathkii | reverse complement strand
TCCATTTAGTGATACGGGATAATGGACCAAACATGGTAGCTGGTATAAGGGAGAGTGGCTTGCTATCAATTTCATGTTTTATTCACATGTTGCAACTATGCATTCACGATTCAATATTATGTCAGAAGTCTGTTAAAGATATTTTATTTACTTGCAGAAGCATATCCTCTCATTTTCACCATTCAGCAACGGCAGCTGCAAAGCTTTTTAAAACTTTACAGATGCAGCTGGAAATGTCAACACAGCAAAATATGCAAGAGCTTACTAATTGCAGGTTGTGTCCAACAAAACATTGATACTTAAAAGGATTGTTTGAATAAAAAGTTTCGAAACTATAAACACTGCAAAATGCATGCAGAAAGGGCTTACTAATTGTCAGTCGGCAAAATTATTCCATTTACTTGAGCCATTGACAACATCACTAAAAAAAGCATTAAACGTGGTGAAGTAACAGTCGCCAAGTGATCCCTTCCATTTTGCAATAAATCTATTTTTAAATAAGGCAATTAAAAGCAAAAGCTTCAGTTGAATAATTACACTCGTTGAAGAGCTTAAGAAATCAGTAGAGAAAAAAGACTTTTCTAAAAGTAATCTATGTGACAAATCTTTTGTTTGTTAACATTTAATAATCTGCGAAGAAGCTAATTTCAACATGAATAAATATGAAAGCAAACAGAATAGCCGTTATTGGGAATTGGGATAAAAAAAATTTAACTCTGATTATTCTGCTGGACGGATGATTCACGTAGTGGTGGAAGTGAAGCTTGAAGGTTCCATTTTTCACTTTCTTTAGCTGTATTTGGTTTAAAGAAATTGTTATCATCAAAATCGTCTTTACAGAAAGAAAGTGGGTTGTGAAAAAAAGAAAGTCCCATTCTTCTGCGATGTGATTAATGTACATAAAAGTAAAAGGCTACATACGGATTACATCAAGAAATAAAATATATATAAGTTTGCCTACTTTGCCAGTTGGAAGACAATGATATTCCTTCAATTGGTGGAAAAAACACTGCGAAAAATTGTTTTAATGGAATTTGAAAAACAACTTAGCAATAAATACTTTCAGCTCCCACCGTCATCAGTCAGAAAGTGAAAGTATATTTAGGAAAGAGGAACGACTTATGAAGCCACAAGAGAAACAGTTTTTCCCGGAAAATGAGGAACTGCTATTGTGTTCTGTCATTTTGACCTTAGAGCTTATTTCAAATGAAGTTTAGTTTTAATATCTTTAACTACGAAACTTTTCATTTTCATTTAATTATATTCAATATGTGAATGGGTTTGCTAAGTAAGAAATAATTAATTTACTTTTTGTTTTTATACTTTGGATATAACACTGGTAAACATGAAAATTTCTTGGACGGGGTTTCGCAATTAATTAATTAATTAGTTGATGTGCTGATCCAAAAAAATGTTTAATCTTTTTTTGCATTATCACACTGCATTTGTGAGATATTGTCTACCACAGATTGTGTTAAAAATTTTATGATTTTTACCTTTTCAAGAGGGTCTATCACAATTATTGATATATATAATATATATATATTATATATATTATATATAATATAATATATAATTAATATATACTATATATTATATATTATATATATATATATATAATATATATATATATATATATATATATATATATATATAATTATATATATATTATATATATATTGGATATATGAAGGTGAGAGAAACAAATCGCAATTGAGTTATGTATTACATGTCTTTGATTAGATTATAATTGTAAACATATAAACAACTATTGAATTAAAGCAGTAATAGGGACAACATGAATGCAGTAGAAGGAATGGCGTTAGTTAATGTAAAACATACCTACGATGGTAGTAATTTTCTCTTCGTGAGACGATTCTACTGTGCATTGATCTGGAAATCCTCAATCAGCTCCAACAATTAGTCGGCCATCGATATGATATCCCACTTGCCCTGGTAACGTCCTTCCAATGGAACCAATGGACCAAACATGCGTAGCTGGTATAAGGGAGAGTGGCTTGCTATTCAATTTCATTGTTTTATTCAATGCTGGAACATGCATTCACGATCAATATTAGTCAGAAGTCTGCTAAAGATTATTTTATTTAACTTGCAGAAAGCATATTTCCTCTCATTTTTCACCATTCAGCAACGGCAGCGGCAAAGCTTAAACTTTAAAGATGCAGCTGAATGTCAAACAGCATAAATTAATTCAAGACGTTTCTACACGCTGGGAACAGAATTTATGATATGCTTAAAAGATTGTTTGAACAAAAAGTTCCCCTATCCATATACGCTGCTGAGTGCAATCAGAAAATGTTGACTGATTTTCAGTGGCAAAATTATTTTAGATCTTGATGGAAGCGTTCACCCTGCTCATCACTAACATCGTCTAGGTTATCCGGAAATTTTCTTAGGTGAGAATGTAAGTAGTGCAACTTTATACTCATTCTACATCCATTGAGAATGAAAACTGTCTAGCAGTTCCTGTACAATGTTA